>CM046453.1:27733381-27753381 GCA_025506515.1 Flaveria trinervia | reverse complement strand
TTTATAAGCGTAAATGCCAATTAAATGATGAAAAGGCTAAGCTAGAGGTTATTCTGGATGACCAGAAAAGTCTTAAAGAAACCCTTGCAGTCACCCAGGTAGAGTGTGATCGATGGGTACAATCATGCAAAGGTTTTGAAATGCTTCTTAGTAAGCAATCTGCTTCCAATGTGAAGTTTGGTATTGGTTACAATCACACTGCTCCTCCTACAGATTTTGCTTCAAGAGCAGAAGTGAAATCTGATGGAGAAAGCAATAACCAATCTACCTCATCGTGTGATTTACTTTTTGATAGAGCATCATCAAAAGTTGAAGTCAGCACTAAGCCCTCTCAGAACCCATCAGCTGATGTTGATGGTTCTACTGCTGACATTCACATGATAAATGAGATGATCAACTCAGGAGTTATTTCTGAAAGTCCTAAAAGGACTGGAGAGCAAGATCTAACTCCTGAAGTTCAAACTCCAACTACTGTCAGCACTGAAGAGAAGAAAACTGTCAGTAGAAAGAGTTTGAAGACTACTAAAGAGGAAGTCAAGAAATCAAATAATGCTTCCAAAGTACTAAAGAGCAAGTCTTCAGTAGTTTCATCCTCTTTAGTTGATGATCATCATAATATGAAGAAGAAACCATGTGAAGTATGTGGTTTGTTCAGTCATCTTACAGATGATTGTTGGTACAAAAGGGGATCCAAACTCAAACATAAGAAGAAATTCAAGAGAAAATGGTTAAAATGAAAACTGAGTTTGGAGCCACATTTGTACCAGCAACATCAAATCCTGTAACCCTCAAGTCCAAACAGAAATCCAAAAAGGAAGGGGTTAAACAAGTAACAGCTGAGATTGCTCAAAAGAAGAAGGTACAACATAGGAACTTATCAAACTCCAATGCCAATGTATCTGAAGAGCTGAAAGCTTTATCGCAAAATCAGACACAGCTGGTTATGATGGTTCAACATCTATTGGAAGAGTTAACCAATTAGATGTTCCTATGTTGAAACCACAAAAAAGGGGGTCCAAGCCAAAGGATTCCTTTTCTTCACCAGCTTCTTCCTCTCATGCTGTTGTTTCCAACAAATATGTTAGTTTACCATCTGTTGATGAGAACAGGCCCAAGACCAAAAAGGTTTGGGTCTCAAAATCTAACTAATTTTTTGTATTTTGCAGGGTTCTTCAACATACCTCAGGGGCATCTGGTATGTAGACAGTGGAGGATCCATGCATATGACAGGAAACAGATCACTTCTTAATGACTACTCTCAAGGAAGGAAGGGGTTTGTGTCATTTGGCAATGATGAAAAGGGTTACATCATCGGAAAAGGCTTTGTCTCCAATGGGGAAATAAAGTTTGATGATGTTAACCATGTGGAAAATCTCAAGTACAACCTCTTGAGTGTCAGTCAAATGTGTGACAAAGGCCATGTTGCTCTTTTCACCAGTCAGAACTGTCGGATTCTGTCATCCAAAGTTCTAAATTTGATTGATAAGGTGTTGGATGAACACACTCTCCTAAAGGCCAACAGGACAGGAAGAGTGTATGCCTTAGATCTTTCCAAGAAAATAGATCTCAAAGGCCATCCTTGCCTATTTTCCAAGGCTTCCCCCAAGAATCTATTCTATGGCATCGAAGGCTGGGTCATGTTAATCTCAAAAACATGAATCAGCTGATAAACCATGGTTTAGTAAGGGGACTGCCTATGAAGGAGTTCAAGTGTGAAGATAACTGCACTGCTTGTTTAGAGGAAAACAGCACAAAGCTTCATTTCCCTCCATAGAAGAACCTACGTCCACTACCTACTTACAGCTTCTTCACATGGATCTCTTTGGTCCTGTGAAAGTGATGAGTATGGCTAAGAAGAAATACTGTCTGGTAATTATGGATGATTACTCCAGATTTGTATGGACTTTCTTCTTGCATTCAAAGGATGAGGCTGCACAGTCCATTATGAACTTCGTGTTACACGTTGAGAAGCAGTATTCCTACCAGTTAAGTGTGTGAGGAGTGATAATGGTACTGAATTTAGAAACCACACACATGATGAGTTTTACTTATCAAAGGGAATCAAGAGGCAGTATAGCATCCCAAGAACTCCTGAGCAAAATGGAGTAGTGGAAAGAAAGAACAGGACCCTTATTGAAGCTGCAAGGTCCATGTTGGCTGACTCTGGACTGCCAATGACTTTTTGGGCTGAACTGTCAATACAGCCTGCTATGTACAGAATAGAGTTCTAGTAAATCAGAGGTTGATGAAGACTCCATATGAAGTTCTTCATCATTTGGCCCCTCTAATTTCATTCTTCAGAGCATTTGGGTGTCTTGTTTCATTCTCAACACACGGGATCAACTCCAAAAATTTGATCCTAAGGTGGATGCAGGGTACTTTGTTGGTTATTCATCAACTTGCAAAGCATACAGAGTCTTCAACTGCAGAACAAAGATGGTGAAAAGACTCTACGTGTTAAGTTTAATGAATCTCCTAAGGACAAGATTCCACAAAGCCCTGTGGAGCTATTTGATTTGGACATACTGCAATATGTTCCTTATCAAACTCCTGCTATTGCTCCTGTCAACAGTTCACCACCTGGTGGTACTGCTGGTGCTGCTGATGATGATGATAGCAGTGTTCACCTCTTCAGGTTTAGTGATCAACTGCCTGATTCAGCTAGACCTGATGTTCCTGTAGCTCCAGTAGCACCATCCACAACAAATGCTGATGAGATTTCTTCAAATTCAACTTCCTTTGAATTACCATCCACTGATTGGTTTCAAGGAAATGATTTACCATCACCATCTGTTGCTGCTGAACCTGCTACAAACACTTGCATAGATCTCATTGTGTATCAAGATCTGAAGAATAACCATATGTCTCAAATCATTGGTGATATCACTGCTAGCGTATCAACAAGAAGTCAATTGTCAAATTTTTGCTTTTATGCTCTCTTCATCAGTCAGCAAGAGCCAAAGAATTATCACATTGCGTTAAAGGACAATGGATGGGTTGATGCCATGCAGCTTGAGCTTCTTCAGTTCAAGAAACAACAAGTGTGGGAACTGGTTCCTCTACCTCCAGGTAAGTGTGCAATAGGCACTAAATGGGTGTTTAGGAACAAAACTGATGAAAATGGGCTCATTATTAAGAACAAGGCCAGACTGGTTGTTCAGGGGTTTGCACAAGAAGAAGGTATTGATTATGATGAAACTTTTGCCCCTGTAGCCAGACTGGAAGCAATTCGATTGTTTTTAGCTTATGCTGCTTATCAAAAACTTAAAGTTTTTCAAATGGATGTCAAAAGTGCATTTTTGTATGGGAAAATTAAAGAAGAGGTTTATGTATGTCAACCACCAGGCTTTGAGGACAATAAACATCCTAATTGGGTGTATAAGCTTGATAAGGCTCTTTATGGGTTGAAACAAGCTCCTAGAGCCTGGTATGAGACATTATCAAACTTTCTTCTGGAAAAGATTTCACTAGAGGCTCCATTGATAAGACTTTATTCATTAAGAAAGCTGGGCAGCATAATCTACTTGTTCAAATTTATGTAGATGATATTATTTTTGCATCCTCCGATCCTCAGTTGTGTGATGCCTTTACAAAGTTGATGCAACAGAAGTTTGAAATGAGTGCCATGGGAGAATTACAGTTCTTTCTGGGTTTGCAAATCAAACAAAAGGCTGATAGAATTTTCATTCATCAGTCCAAATATACAAAAGATCTTTTGGAAAAGTTTGATTTACAAAATGTAAGCCCTGTTCTACCCCCATGTGCAGCACCACACAACTGGATACAGATCAGAAAGGTAAAGTGGTTGATAAACACTTTACAGATGTATGATTGGGTCCTTGATATATTTAACAGCTTCTAGACCAGATATTATGTTTGCTACATGTGTTTGTGCTAGATTTCAGGCTGCACCTAAAGAGTCTCATCTGATTGCAGTCAAGAGGATCTTTAGATATTTGCAAGGTACACAATCTCTAGGTTTATGGTATTCCACTGGGCACTCTTGTAATTAGTTGCTTTCTCTGATAGTGACTATGCAGGGTGTAAGTTGACCAGGAAATCAACTTTTGGTGGATGTCAATTCCTAGGCAACTGTTTAATTTCTTGGCAGGGTAAGAAACAAACATCTGTTGCTACATCCACTGCTGAAGCCGAGTACATTGCTGCTGCAAGTTGTACATCCCAAGTACTCTGGCTTCAGAATCAACTTTTGGACTATGGCATTACAGAGACTAAGACTCCGTTATTAATGGATAGTGCTTCAGCTCTTTGCATTGTCAAAAATCCAGTCCAGCACTCTAGGACCAAACATATAGAAATTAGATATCATTTTATAAGAGATTGTTTTGAAAAGGGTCTAATTAATCCTATGTTTGTGCCTAGTGCTGATGAGCTTGCAGACATTTTTACTAAGCCTTTGGATAGTTCAACATTCCACAACCTGGTGTTAAGGCTTGGTATGCTGTAGCTAGAATAAGTGACAACTACTGATGATCTCAGTAATAAGTACTGGTGATCATGGGTAACCATGTCACATATAAGTACTGATGAGTTCTTTCACCCTCAGTAGTTTTTATAACTACTGAAGGCTAAATGCCTCACAAGTACTGAAGTACTTTATCTGTTCTAAACTACTGATGTAGTTACAACTACTGATGTAGTTACAACTACTAAAATCAGTACAAACTAGATAAGTACTGACGTCCTACGAAACACCTGAAAAGCAGATGCAAAGTCTGATGAGTAAGTGTTGAGGACAGTATGAAACAGCTGAAAAGCTAAGAATTGACGAAAACAGCTGATGAGTAATTCCTCTTCAGTTGTTTCATCACCTGAAGTCAAAAATGTCTTCGGTAGTTTTATAACTACTGATGACTAAATCAGAGACTTCAGTTGTTTCAATGTCTGACGGTTAATACCACGTCATCAGTAGTTTCAACAACTGATGACTCACACCAAAACCTTCAGTCGTTTTCTAACCCGACCCTTTAAATACCTTATCCCACCTTCAGAGTTTTTATCTTCTCTTCTCAAACCTAACGTTCAAAAAAAAATTCTCTACATTCTCTTCATCAATGGCGACCATGCAACTAAAACCACGACACAACTGTGTCGCACATCTCACCAAATCTCCATACTGGACCAAGTTTCACAACGCCATTGATTTAATGGTTCAGTCACCCTATAGAACGGCATTTCTGGTAAACCCCACCATATATGCCGAATCCCTTATCCATTTCTGGACAAACGTCACCTTGACTCTGAAGAGAATGACACAGAGTCTCTTCAATCGTCTGTCCATGACCAAAAAGTGGTTATCACTCCAGACACTCTTCGCCAAACCCTTAATCTGGATGATGCACTTTCCCACTCGTTATCCAAAGGGCACAACAGATCAATCATTTGCCCACCATGGATACCAGGGTAACCTGAGTAGATCTACCTTACTGAAGAAACATTTCCCGGATGCTGAACGTCTCATATTTCATATGATAATGTATGCCTTGCCTCCAAGACGTCATCATGGGATCAAGTGTCCACAAGGTGGCAACAGGTAATGTACTCCATCCTTGAGCAACGACCTTTAAATTTTTCTGAAATACTATTTTTAGAGCTCAAGGATATGGCCCAAAAACAAACTGCTAACCGTTGGATATTATATCCTCGGTTCATAATGGCCATAATTGAAAACCAGCTTCAAGCTGAGGGACTTGTTGGCCTGGGAGTCCCTGCTGTGGCTGTATTGCCTAAAGTATACTCCCAGCACAACTCTGACCAATCACTCAAAATGGCTGCCAAGCTGCGCAAACCCACGCAGCTGGAACCCACAGCCACCACCTCCAAATCCAAAGTCCCCACCAAACCCACTAAAAAGAAGACCAGAAAGGCTACTCAGGGAAATGAGTCCCCTGAGGATGCCCCTGCAACACAAACGCAGGCTATATCCACTGGTTATAACCCCTCTAGTGGATATAAGGACTCTCCCAGCCACAGCCGCTCAGGATTCCTCTCAAAAGGAGCCTGCAGCAACCACAAAAGGGGTACCCACCCATCTGGGATCTTCCTCGTTTGAGGAGATTGCCATTGAAGAGCACCATTCTCCCCAGGTGCACACTGCTTTTACCCCATCTCCCCATGAAACCGCCCCCCAAAGTCCAACCATTATCATTGCAAACGTGCTGACTCAGCTGCATGCCTCTCCTCCTCCCCAAAAACCACCAACAAAGGGGAGAACCACAGCTATTGAGGACGAGGATCACCATGCTTCTGACAACCCACAGCACCGGGGTTTACACGTTCGATCTCCTGGTGTGGATATGGAGATTAGAACATCTAGTGAGGCTGCCACCTCTTCTGAATCAGCACATGATCAGAATAAGGCTGGTAACATAGCGCAGACCTCACTAGAGGCAACAGCTGATGAAGGACATAGTCCTGAAGCTGGAAGTCCTCAGTTCCAAGAAAAAGGGGCACATGCTAAACCTGGTCTACACCCAGTTCATGTACATCCTGCTACGAGCAGGAGGTCAGGTGATTCAGCATCTGCTGATGATGACCTGGGCTTCTTTTATGATGTTCTGGCCCAGAACACAATTCTTGAGGAAGAAGTCAGTAGACTACAAAGACTAGTTGACCAATTCTCTCAAGAAGCAAGTCCATCTGCCACCAACATAAACCCACAGATGGCACCTTCACCTGAAGGTCTCCAACACACTCAGCCACTCAAAACTCCAAAGCCACCAGCCTCTCTTTCTGGCACTGCTTCTCAGGGACAGAACCCCTCTAAGCAAACAGTTGCTATCTTTCAGCAAACCCTACCTCTCATCACCCCAATGATCACAGACATTGTGATCAAAACCATGGATGAGAGGCTTCCCTCAATCATACAACCCCTGGTGGAGGAGATTGTGAGCACAAGGCTTTCTGCTACTCAAACCCTTGCAACCATGCAACCAAAAAAGGGGGAGAGTCAGTTAGTGAAAGCAAAGAGGAAGAGCAAACTGAAAGAAAAGGAAACTGAGGAGGAAGAAAAGTCTGTGAAGGGAACCAAAATGATCAAGTGAGTGAAAGTCACAAAGACTTTCATGTCACATATAAGAAGAGGAAGGGTGAAGGAAAAGAAAAGAGCTTCAACTCGATGAGATGATCAAAATGGCAGATGCTACTCATAGTAAATCAATGGATGCCATTATTGATCAAACTATAGACAAGGGTTTCGATATGCACAACTTGACTCGAGATCAGGAGACTTGAAGTTGAAGAAATTAACTCAAGATGGGCAAGTTATGATGCATTAGAAAGAGAGAACTAGGATCATGTTAGGATCAGTGATCTACGTTTGATTGATAGAGAGTATAGCAGCGGAATTCTAACAATGAATTAGCCAATCACAAGAACCAAGAGATATTCAATGATGAACAAAATATGAAATATTATGCAGAATTCTCTGTCTATAACGTCAATTAGGTCAACACCTCTTATATAAGAGATGGGCGTCTGCTGATGTCACTTGATAGTGACATCCAACAGAATTTATTACAAATTACTGATAGTTAACACAACTACTAAGATGTCAAACAGCTGACATCTTCTTACAAAAATGCTAATGTTAACTATTATTACAACTACTGAAAAGAAACTACTGAAACTATAACAACGGAGAACATACTCTTCAGTTGTTTTACAAATACTGAAACAAAGAAAACTACTAAAAGGTAAATCATCACCAACAACTGAAGATGCTTCTTCAGCTGTTGTAACAAACTCTGAAGGCTTCAGTACTTGTACTTGAGCTTTAGCTGTTGTCATCAGCTGATGTCTTCAGTCTTTATACTTCAGTTGTTGAATTCAGTACTTAGTCTTCAGCTCTTGAAGTCTTCAGCACTTTAGATCTTCAGCTGCTGTTCTTCAGTACTTTAGTTCTTCAGTTGTTGTTCTTCAGTACTTTAGTTCTTCAGCTGTTGTTTCAGTACTTTAGTTCTTCGCTGTTGTTCTTCAGTACTTTAGTTCTCAGCTGTTGTTCTTCAGTACTTTGTTCTTCAGCTGGTGTTCTTCAGTACTTTAGTTCTTCAGCTGTTGTTCTTCATACTTTAGTTCTTCAGCTGTTGTAGTCTTCAGACTTTGTCAAACAGCTGATCAAGCGTCAGCAGTTGTTGTGATGTCTGTGGGACTTAGAGGTTTTTCTGATCAGGCTCATTGGTTCTTTTGGTCCAACAAACTCCCCCTGAACCAATGTAGCCAAAACCTCTAAACTTATTAGAGTTGTCCCACTTATTATGGCAGAAATGTTGGTCTTTTTGTCTTCTAGATCAGCTCAGAAGCGACCCCTTTTTAAGCACTGGCCAGGGAAGAAGTCTCAAAGATTTGTTGGCAAAGTAGGAATGGAACTCCGTTTTGGGGAATTGGACAAGAGTTATTACCCCATTCATGAGATCTATTTCCCCATGATGAGTCTGTACGACTCTCTTGTGTAGGCCTCAAGGAAGGTGATTTGTTCCTCCATGGTTAGCTCTTCAGCACCTCCTTCAAACAATGATTCAGGCCCATAGTACTCAGACATGTATTTGGCCTGTTTCCATTCTTTAGCTCCACAGTTGTTATTATTCTGTAAGCAAACTCATCGGGGATTACCCTCTAGGAACAACTGGAGCTCATTTTTCTGACTTCCTCAAGCCTCTTGTAAACTAACCCCTTTTTCACTATTTTGTTTTCCATCTTCTGAGGGGTTAGATTAGCTTTATAGGCTTTCTTGAAGTCCTCTAGATTTCCCAGGGTGAAACAACAAAGACCAGAGAGATCACTTCATCTACGATCTTTTTCACCTGGCCAATGTTTCTCTGAGGTATGTTTTTCTTATGAATTCTGTGAGACACCCTGGGATCAGGCCAAATCCTCACTCTTTCCTTTTGATATTAAAAGGTATGCTTGAGAGTGTAAAGTCTGAGGGCTTGTTTCTTCATATTGATGATAGAAGATGTGGCTGCATAAGCTTTGTCAACTCTCTTCAGCAATTCCTCATCATGTTGTTTAGAAGCTCTTCTTCTTCTAGCTTCACTTTAACCATTTGTCTTTGGAATTCAGGAGTAATTGCTGAGGAGTGACTTGTGGCCTTAGGCAACTGAATCACAGCTAAGAGGGCAGCCTATCTTCATCATCTTCTTCATCATCTTCTAGCCTCAATACCCTTTCTTCTTCTTCAAGGGTATATCATCGGCTATGGGTTTTGAGGGTAAGGGAGTTGGTTTGGTGGGTTGTGTTTTGGGTGGTTTGGGTGTGGGAATGTTGACAGGCTGTTCTAGCGTTTTTGAGGTGAGTGTGGCTTTCGATTGCTTGGCTAGCTCAGTCCTACTCCCAGCACCCGCTTCATTCAAAGCTTCAATAACAAGTCCCTTAGCATATGCTTCAGACGAACAGATCTTGGTGGTGATTGCCAAGTACTGTCCCTAGACCAAGCTTTGATTTCGATCATTGATCTTCAAGATATTTGCAATAAATCTAATCATGATCTCAAGCCTTCTCTTTCTAACACTTCATAACTTGCCCATCTATTCTGGATTTCTTCAATCTCTAATCGTCGAATCTCAGAGTCAAGTTTATCAGTGTCATGGCCTTGCCTAAACAGCTGATCAATGATGTTATCCATTGATCTGCTGTGTTCGGCATCAGCCTCTTTTATCAGTAGCTCCAAGGCTTTCTCTTTTTCCTTCCCTTTATCGGTCTTCACATTCAACTCCAACTCCTTTTCCACTACAATCCCTTCTGTTTCTTTCTCCTTTTCTTTCTCCTCTCTACTCCTCTTTTTTTGCTTTCACTGACTTAATCTCCCCCTTTTGGTTGCATTGGTTGCAAGGGGTTGATTGCCAGAAAGCTGTTTGCCACAACTCCTCTATCAATGGTTGTATTACTGAGGAAAGCCTCTCATCAATGGTTTGATCACTATGTCAGTGATTATGGGTGTGATGAGAGGGAGGGAATTTTGAAGGATAGCAACTATTTTTAGGAGGTTTTGTTTCTGAGAAATAGTGCCAGAAGCAGAGGCAGGTGGCTGAGTTGTTGGGAGTGGCTTAGTGTTTGTGAGACCTTCAGATGAAGGTGCCATCTGTGAGGTGGTAGAGGCAGATGGTCTTTGTTCCTTAGAAGTTTTGGCAAGCAGCTCTTTGAGTCTGCTCACCTCCTCTTCCAGGATGGTGTTTTGGGCGATTACATTGTAAAAGAAGCCCAGGTCATCATCAGTAGTTACTGAATCACCTGACCTCCTGATAGGATCAGGATGAACATGCACTGAGTGTAGCTCAGTTGTATCATGTGCCCCTTTGTCTTGGAACTGGGGACTTCCTGCCTCAGGACTTTGTCCTTCATCAGCAGTTGCCTCTGGTAAGGTCTTAGTAATGGTACCAACTACAACCTGATCATATGCTGAAGCAGGAGAAGTGGCAGCCTCACCAGAAGTTCCAATCTCCATTGCTACACTAGGAGAAGGAACATTGTAACCCCTATGTTGTGGGTTCTCAGCTGCACTTTGGTCCTCCCCCTCAATGGTAGAAGTATTCCCAGTTGTAATTGGTATCTGGGAGGGGGTGAGGAGTGCAACTGAGTTAGCACTTGTGCAACAAGTAATGTAGGACTTTGGGGGCGGTTGCATGTGGTGATTGGGTGGAAGCAGATTGCACCCGGGAGAATGGTGCGCTTCAATGGTAACCCTCTCAAGGAGATAGGTTCCAGCAGTGTAGGTTCCCCAATGTTGGTTGCAACAGGATCCTGTTGAGAGGATACCTGTGCGGCTGTGGCTGGTTGAGTCAATGTCACAACCGGGGGTTAAGACCAGTGTGTGGTTCCTGTGTTTGTGGTACAGGGGCATCCTCAGGGGACTCATCTCCCTGAGTAGCCTTTTTTGGCTTTTTGGATTTGGGTGTAGTGGGGACTTTGGTTCTGGAGGTGGTGGCTGTGGGTTCCAACTGCGTGGGTTTTCGCAGCCGGGCAGCCTGTTTCAACGTTTGGTCAGAGTTGTGCCGGAGTATACTTCAGGCAATACAGCCGTTGCAGGGACTCGAGACCAACAAGTCCCTCAGCTTTTAGCTGATTCTCTATTATGGCCATATGAACCGAGGATATATATCCAGCGGTTAGAAATAGATTTTGAGGCCATGTCCTTAAGTTCCAGAAAATGATTTCAGAGAAGTTTAGGTTCTGTTGCTCAAGGATAGAGAATAGTACCTGCTGCCACCTTGTAGACATTTGATCCCAAGAGGAAGTCTTAGGAGCCAAACAGACATTTACCATGTGAAATATGAGACGTTCAGCATCATGGAAATGTTTCTTCTTCAGTATGGTGGAGGCACTAAGGTTTCCCTAATATCCATGGTGGGCAAAGGATAAATCAGTTGTGCCCTTTGGATATCCAGTAGGAAAAGTGGCATCATCCAGGTGTAGGGTTTGACGAAGTATATCGGGAGTGATGACCACTTGGTGGTTGTTGACGACCGACCGGAGAGACTCTATGTTGTTCTCCCCAGTGGTGAGGGTGACGTTCATCCAAAACTGGTTAAAGGATTCGGCATGAAGGATTGGATTGAGAAGAAAGGCCGTTTTGTAGGGGACTGGACCATAAGATCAATAGCATTATCGAACTTAGCCCAGAATGGCAATTTGGTGAGGTAAGCTACACAGTTGTGTCGTGGTTTGAGCTGCATGGTCGCCATTTATGAGAGAGGTTTTGGAGATATGAACGTTAGGTTTGAAGAAGATGAGGCTCTGAAGGATTAGGTCGGGGATATTTATAGGGTACGGGTTAGAAAATGACTTAAGGGTTTGGTGTTAGTCATCAGTAGTTTTAAAACGACTGTTGACATGGTATTACCCTTTCAGACGTTGAAAAGCTGAAGTCGTGGTTTTAGGCATCAGTAGTTATAAAACTACTGAAGACCATGGTTTTGACTTCAGATGTTTGAAAACAACTGATAACTTGGTATTAGTCATCAGTAGTGTGAAACTACTGAAGACATGGTTTTGTCATCAGTTGTTGTAAACAGCTGATGACTTGGTATTAGTCATCAGTAGTTGTGAAACTACTGAAGACATGGTTTTGTCATCAGTTGTTTAGGATGAAACAGCAGTTGTAGAAACAACTGAAGAGAAAGTTCTCATCAGTAGTTTTCGTCAATTCATAGCCTTCCAGCTGTTTCATACTGTCCTCAACACTTACTCATCAGCTTTTTGCTGTTTTCAGTTGTTTCATAGGACATCAGTACTTATCTGTTTGACAACATCAGTAGTTACAACTACATCAGTAGTTGTTACTTTATCAGTTGTTGTAAAAAGCAGTACAATATGTGATATGGTCACTAATGATCATAGTACTTGTTTACTGAGATCATCAGTAGTTATCACTTATTCTAGCTGCAGCATACCAAGCCTTAACACAAGGTTTTGGAAAGTAGAACTATCCAAAGGCTTAGTAAAAATATCTGCAAGCTCATCAGCACTAGGCACAAACTTAGGATCAATCAGACTTTTTCAAAACAATCCCGAATAAAGTGATGTCTGATCTCTATATGTTTGGTCCTAGAGTGCTGGACTGGATTTTTGACAATACACAGAGTTGAAGCACTATCCATTAATAATGGAGTCTTGTCTCTGTAATGCCATAATCCAGAAGTTGGTTCTGAAGCCAGAGTACCTGAGAAGTACAACTTGCAGCAGCAATGTACTCGGCTTCAGCAGTTGATGTAGCAACAGATGTTGTTTCTTACTCTACCAAGAAATCAAACAGTTGCCTAGGAATTGACACCACCAGAAGTTGACTTTCTAGTTAACTTGCACCCTGCATAGTCACTATCTGAAAAAGCAACTAATTTGCAAGAGTGTCCAGTGGAATACCATAAACCTAGAGATTGTGTACCTTGCAAATATCTAAAGATCCTCTTGACTGCAATCAAATGAGACTCTTTAGGTGCAGCCTGAAATCTAGCACAAACACATGTAGCAAACATAATATCTGGTCTAGAAGCTGTTAAATACATCAAGGACCCAATCATACATCTGTAAAGTGTTTCATCAACAGTTTTACCTTTCTGATCTGCATCCAATTGCGTGGTGTTGCACATGGGAGTAGAACAGGGCTTACAGTTTTGTAAATCAAACTTATTCAAAAGATCTTTTGTATATTTTGACTGATGAATAAAGGTTCCATCAGCCTTTTGTTTAATTTGCAAGCCTAGAAAGAACTGTAATTCTCCCATTGCACTCATTTCAAACCTCTTTTTCATTAATGTTGTAAAATCATCACACAACTGGGGATCAGAGGATGCAAAAATGATATCATCAACATAAATCTGAACAAGTAGCTTATGCTGATCCACCTTCTTAATAAACAAAGTTTATCAATGGAGCCTCTAGTGAAATTATTATTAAGAAGAAAAGTGGAAAGTGTCTCATACCAGGCTCTAGGAGCTTGTTTCAACCCATAAAGAGCCTTATCAAGTTTATACACCCATTCAGAATGTTTATTATCCTCAAAACCTGGTGGTTGACGCACATAAACTTCTTCCTTTATTTTACCATATAAAAATGCACTTTTGACATCCATTTGAAAAACTTTAAGATTGTGGAATGCAGCAAAGGCTAAAAACAATCTAATTGCCTCTAGTCTGGCTACAGGGGCAAAGGTTCATCATAATCAATACCTTCTTCTTGTGAAAAACCCTGTACAACCAGTCTAGCCTTGTTCTTAACAATAAGCCCATTTTCATCAGTTTTATTCCTAAACACCCATTTAGTGCCTATTGCACACTTACCTGGGGGAAGGGAACCAGTTCCCACACTTGCTGTTTCTTGAACTGAAGTAACTCAAGCTGCATGGCTTCAACCCATCCATTGTCTCTCAAAGCAACATGATAGTTCTTTGGCTCTAGCTGACTGATCAAGAGAGCATAGAAGCAGAAGTTAGACAATTGGCTTCTTGTTGAAACTCCAGCATTGATATCACCAATATTTGAGACATTGGGTGATTCTTCAGTTCTTGATAAACAATGAGATCTGTGCAAGTGTTTGTAGGACCTTCAGCAGCAGCAGATGTTGATGCAGACTCTTGAAACCAAGAATTGGATGGTACTCAAAAGATGTAGAGGAATCAGAGATCTCATCAGCATTTGTTGTGGATGGAACTGCTGAAGCTATAGGAACATCAAATTTAGCAGACACAGGCAGTTGGTCACTAAACTTGAATAGGTGAGTATTGATATTATCATCATCATCATCAATACCACCAGGTGAAAGACATGCTGTAGAAGATGATTTATCCACATGATCTGCAACAGCTGGAGATTGATAAGGAACATATTGCAGTATGTCCAAATCAAATAACTCCACAGGGTTTTGTGGAATCTTGTCCATAGGAGATTCATTAAACTTCACATGCAAAGTCTCTTCAACTATCTTTGTTCTGCAGTTGAAGACTCTGTATGCCTTGCAAGTAGATGAATAACCAACAAAATACCCTACATAACTTTAGGATCAAATTTGTGGAGTTGATCCTTTGTGTTGAGAATAAAACAGGGACACCCAAATGCTTTGAAAAATGAAATTAGAGGAGCCAAGTGATGGAGAACTTCATATGGAGTCTTCATCAACCTCTGATTTACTAAGGCTCTATTCTGCACATAGCAATCTGTGTTAACAGCTTCAGCCCAAAAGGTCAGTGGCAAACCAGAGTCAGCCAACATGGACCTTGCAGCTTCAATTAGGATCCTGTTCTTCCTCTCCCCTACTCTATTTTGTTCTGGAGTCCGTGGATGCTAAACTACCTTTTGATTCCCTTTGAAAGATAGAAGTCATCAAATGTATGGTTTCTGAATTCGGTTCCATTGTCACTCCTTATACACTTGACTGAAAGGGAATACTGCTTCTCAACATACAACACAAAGTGAATAATCTTCTGAGCAACCTCATCCTTTGAATGTAGAAAGAAAGTCCATACAAATCTAGAGTAATCATCCACAATTACTAGACAGTATTTCTTCTTTGCCATGCTCATCACTCTCACAGGACCAAATAGATCCATATGCAGTAATTGCAAGCAGGCAGTGGACTTAGGCTCTTCAATAGGAGGGAATGAGACTTTGTGTTGTTTTCCTTTTAAACAAGCAGTGCAGGTTTCATCACACTAGAACTCCTTTATTGGTAAGCCTCTGACTAAACTATTGTGGATCAGCTGATTCATGTTTTTGAAATTAACATGACCCAGCCTTCTATGCCACAGTTTAGATTCTTGAGAAGAGGCTTGGAAAATAGGCAAGGATTGCCTCTGAGATCTATTTTCTTGGAAAGATCTAAGGCATACACTCTTCCTATCCTGTTGGCTCTCAGGAGAGTGTGATCATCCAACACCTTATCAATCAAATACAGAACGACAGAATCCTACAGTTCTGACTGGTGAAAAGAGCAACATGGCCTTTATCACACATTTGACTGACACTCAAGAGATTGTACTTGAGATTTTCCACATGATTAACATCATCAAACTTTATTTCTCCATTGGAGACAAAGCCTTTACCAATGATGTAACCCCTAGCATCATTGCTAAAAGAAACAAACCCCTTCTTTCCTTGAGAGTAGTCATGAAGAAGAGAGCTATTCCCAGTCATGTGCATAGATCCCCCACTGTCTACATACAAGATGCTACTTTGGCATGTTGAAGAACCATGCAATTTATAAACAATCAGTTAGTTTTGAAGACCCAAACCTTTTTGGTTTTGGGCCTGTTCTCATCAACAGATGGTAAACTAACAGGTTTGATGGAAACAACAGCCTGAGAGGAAGCAGATGGTGAAGAAGAGGAATCCTTTGGCTTGGACCTCTTTTTCTATGGTTTCAACATAGGAACATCTAATTGGTTAACTCTTCCCAATAGATGTTGAACCATCATAACCAGCTGTGTCTGATTTTGTGATAAAGCTTTCAGCTATTCAGACACATTGGCATTGGAGTTTGATAAGTTCCTATGTTGCACCTTCTTCTTTTGAGCAATCTCAGCTGTTACCTGTTTAACCCCTTCCTTTTTGTATTTTTTTATGGACTTAAGGGTTAGAGGATTTGATGTTGCTGATACAAATGTGGCTTCAAACTCAGTTTTCATTTTTACCATTTTCTCTTTAATTTCCTCTTTATGTTTGAGTTTGGATCCTCTTTTGTACCAACAATCATCTGTAAGATGATTGAACAAGCCACATACTTCACATGGTTTCTTCTTCATCTTATGTTGATCATCAACTAAAGAGGATGAAACTACTGAAGACTTGCTCTTCAGTACTTTGGAAGCATTGTTTGCTTTCTTGACTTCCTCTTTAGTAGTCTTCAAACTCTTTCTACTGACAGTTTTCTTCTCTTCAGTACTGACAGTAGTTGGAGTTTGAACTTCAGGTGTTAAATCTTGCTCTCTAGTCCTTTCAGGACTTTGAGAATTAACTCCTGAGTTGATCAACTCTTTGATCATGTGAGTGTCAGCAGTGGAACCATCAACATCAGCTGATAGGTTCTGAGAGGGCTTAGTGCTGACTTCTACTTCTGATGGTGCTATATCAGAAAGTAGATCACATGATGAAATGGATTGGTTATTGCTCTCACCATCAGATTCTACTTCTTCTTTGGGAGTAAAATCTGTAGGTGGAGCAGTGTGATTATAACCAATGCCAAACTTCACATTGGAAGCAGATTGCTTACTAAGAAGCATTTCAAAACCTTTGCATGATTGTACCCATCGATCACACTCTACCTGGGTGACTGCAAGGGTTTCCTTGAGATCTCTATACTTCTCTAGAAGTATCTCTTCCCTAGCCTTATCATCAGTGATTTGGCATTTAAGTTTGTAAATCTCATCATTCTTATCATTAAGCACAGACTCAAATTCAGCTTTGCATTTGGAAATTGTTTGTTCTAGCTCAATGTTCTTGTTAATTAAAGCTACATTTGCTTCTCTAATAGATGCAAATGCGGCTATGCATGATTCAGAACATTGTTTGGCTTTTGCCTCAGAGGATACCTGTGATACCTTTGTATAGAGACATTAGAGGATGAAGTATCAGCAGAATCCAAAGCCATAAGAGCTAGATTTCCAAAGGGACTGTCACCACCATGTTGACCAGCACCAGTGAACAGTTGTTCATGACCAGACAATCATCTGGTAAACTGCTCCAGTCAACAACTCCTGGGGTGAAGAAGCTGTGTTGTTGAGGTTGAGTTTGTTGATGAGATTGGAAGGTTGAGGTTCAGGCAATGCATGTGATTGTTGTGAAATGGGAGCTTGAACTGGATTAGACTGAGGCAAGTAATAGCAGGGAACAGGATATGACATTTGACCCTGGGGGACAAAGTATGCAGGAGATCTAGGGTGTGAATGATGACCAGAACCAGTAGGATGTTGCCCTCTGTTTTGTGGACTAGTACTAGGAAAAGTCACAAAGGGTGCAGAAGAGTTAGATCCAGTTGATCTACACTCTCTTGCAAAGTGTCCCAGCCTTTGGCATTTGTGACACCTCAACTTACCTTGTCAAAACCAACTTTGGTTTTGCCAGAGAGTCCAGGAAATTTCCTGCCAGTTCTCTTGTAGAACTTCTGAGATCTGATATTAATCAATGCCATTTGGCTCAGAATATCCATCTCTTCTAGATCATCATCAGCTATTCCTTTCAAATCATCCATGATGAAGCATACATTGTCACTATTACTACCAGAATGACTATCAATACTAACAAATGCATTATCAGAACTATTTGAAGAGAAATCAATATGCTCATCATAATTGCTTTCAGATGCAGCATATTCTGACTCATGACCAACCAAGGCAGTATTCCCTGGTACAAAGTCATCAGTGAGCTTTCCTGATAAGGACAGTTTCCTTTTCTGCTCTATCTCTCTTTCGAATGTAAGCAGTTTCCCATGAAGTTGGGTGAGAGATAGGCTATCCAGATTTGCACTGGAGCGTAGGACAATAGTGTATGTGTCCCATCTCTCAGTCAGTGATCTGAGGAATCTGTTATTCATCTGGCTGTTGGTGTATTCCTATTTCACCATTTTCAGCTCAGAGATCAAGCAGGAAAAACGCTCAAACTGTTAAGTCAGTGTCTCACCCTTTCTATGAGAGAATGTCTCATATTGTTGGGCAAGGATTTCTCCGTTATTTGCTAAGACCACATATGTGCCACCGAATTGTTCCTTCAGGGCATTCCAGAGATCATGAGCAGTTTCATGATGCATAAGCCCTGAATAGATTTCATTAGGCAGTGCCATGGCCAGAATTCATAGGCTTTAGCATCAATCTCAAACAGTTTCCGACCTTCATCAGAGTATTGTTCCTTCTTCTCCGGAACCATTTGATTGGTTTTTGGATTGTTCACCATAAGCTTATGTGGTCCATGTACCACAGATGTCCAACAACCTGAACTGTTAACAGACAGGTGATGAAGCATTCTTCGCTGCCATATGTTATACTCGGTCCTAACCAGCATCGGGGCTTGGTTGAGGAACCGGTATTGTGAGGATCATTAGAAGGAGTAGTCATCTCAGATTCAATCAAATTCAATTAAGTTATAACAGATTTAGAACAAAAACACAACAACCAATTGAACCAAGAGAGATCTCAAAATAAATGAACGAAAGCGTCAAAAATTCAATAATCTATAACCAGTTCTTGCAAATATGCTAATTCAATCAAACATAGATATCAATTAGCAGTTTCAATGATCAATTGTTAGATCGATCAATGATTAACCGGCTCTGATACCACTTGTTAGGATCAGTGATCTACGTTTGATTGATTAGAGAGTATAGCAGCAGAATTCTAACAATGAATTAGCCAATTCACAAGAACCAAGAGATATTCAATAAAGAACAAAAACGGTTATAGACAGAGAATTCTGCAAATAATATTTCATCCAATATTCGCTTTCGTGGTAACGGAATGTCACAATTACAATTAAGTCAACACCTCTTATATAAGAGATGTGACGTCTGCTGATGTCACTTGATAGTGACATCCAACAGAATTATTACAAACTACTGATTGTTAACACAACTACTGAAGATGTCAAACAGCTGACATCTTCTTACAAAAATGCTAAGTGTTAACTATTATTACAACTACTGAAAAGAAACTACTGAAACTATAACAACTGAAGAACATACTCTTCAGTTGTTTTACAAATACTGAAACAAAGAAAACTACTAAAAGGTAAATCATCACAACAACTGAAGAATGCTTCTTCAGCTGTTGTAACAAACTCTGAAGGCTTCAGTACTTGTACTTGAGCTTTAGCTGTTGTCATCAGCTGATGTCTTCAGTCTTTATACTTCAGTTGTTGAACTTCAGTACTTTAGTCTTCAGCTCTTGAAGTCTTCAGCACTTTAGATCTTCAGCTGTTGTTCTTCAATACTTTAGTTCTTCAGCTATTGTTCTTCAGTACTTTAGTTCTTCAGCTGTTGTTCTTCAGTACTTTAGTTCTTCAGCTGTTGTTCTTCAGTACTTTAGTTCTTTAGCTGTTGTTCTTCAGTACTTTAGTTCTTCAGCTGTTTTTCTTCAGTACTTTAGTTCTTCAGCTGTTGTAGTCTTTAGACTTTGTCAAACCGCTGATCAAGTCTTCAGCAGTTGTTGTGATGTCTGTGGGACTTAGAGGTTTTTCTGATCAGGCTCATTGGTTCTTTTGGTCCAACAGATCATGATCAGATTCATTTCGAAATATATTGGGAGATCATTGATCGAGATTAAATCATGGACCAGGGACAGTATCTTGGCCATAACCTCCAAGATCTGTTCGTCTGAGGCATACACTAAGGGGTTAGTAGTCGAAGCTTTGAATGAAGCAGGAGCAGGGAGAAGGACTGAGCTAGCCAAACACTCAAAAGCAACACTCACCTCCAAAATGCTAACTCAGCCTGTCAACATTCCCTCTCCAAAAGAACCACAATCACAACCCACAAAACCAACTCCCTTACCCTCTAAACCAACAGCC
>CM046453.1:27535881-27725881 GCA_025506515.1 Flaveria trinervia | reverse complement strand
GCACAGTCTGGCGGCTTAATATCCGCGGCGGGGCGTCACTCGTCTACCGCGCAAGTAACGCATCGGTGTATATCCCTAAATGGGAGGTAATGACGGTGATATACGCACCACAAACTATAGGTTTATCCATCTGTAACAATCAAATAAGAAAAAAAATATATTAATTCGTAACAATTAATAATTAAATAATAATTAAAAAATAAGCTAAGTGATACCTTCCATGTAACAACGGAAAGTAGATAAGCCGCCATACAGTGAGCAAGATTAACCTTCCTAGGGCTAATCAAAGCTCACAAAAAGAACACGTCTCCAAGCAAAACATGCTTGATGCTTTGGTCGCGCCCGACAATGGTGCCAGCAATGCACCGATAAAGATATCGGTGCAAAGGATCTCTTATCGAACTCGTACGAATAGCTCCCTCCCATCGCTGATCTGAGATAGTTGGCCACCACCCCACCAGAGGACTAGGCTCAGATCGAACCTCGTCCGTGAGGAAACGAACATCGGCCGCCTCCTCCTATATGTAAAATCTGAGGACGACCGCGCACGCCCTCATCGTGAACTCCCATCTGTAACCCCACAAGGTGAAACGAATAGTAACATACACAATGGAGTCATCTCCTCTGTGGCGGGAGTGAATAAGAATCTAGACAAGAACTCCAATGTAAGCTCCCGGTGGGCCCTTCTATAGCTGTAGTCGAACATCCGGTGCCACAGTTTGGAGTCCTTAGCCCCAACGAGCGCCTCAACACGCTCTAAATCACCACCGACTAAATCACTCCCAGTCAATGGTACGGGTCCCCTTGAAGGGTCGTCCTAATAACCTCCAAAGACGTCTACGCGGCGTCGTCCCTCGTGGAAAATGAAGATGCCGGTGAGGGTCAAAAAATCTCCCTGACCCTCGGGCTTAGTCTCAGGATGCACACATCCCTCATGAGTTACTATTAATTTTACAAACATAAATTACTATTAATTTGTTTTAAATAAAAAGGTTTATGGGTTGTGAAGCATACTCACGGCCAGTGACCTTGTTAAACTTCAAAACGGTCACGGGCCGTGAAGATGTCTCACGGCTTGTAACCCTTTTGAAGTTTACCAGGGTCACGAGCCATGAGTATGCTTCACAGCCTGTTACCTATGAAGGTTAAAAGGGTTACGGGCCGTGAAGATGCCTTACGGCCCATAACCCTTTCATTTTTTTTAAAAATTTCGAAATTTAAATTTAAATTTATACAATACTAAAACGTAATTAGATAAATTAAAAAGAAATTAGTTATGTACCTGATAGTAGAAGAAAACTGAATAAAATGGGGTCGTAAAAGTGAAAGTGAGCATGTATGGAGAGGGTCATATCAGAGAATAGAAATAGTGAAAGTGGGCGTAAATGGACTTACAGGGCGTGAAGCTTATATTTTAAAAGATTCACGACCCGAGAAGTCTCTTACAATCCCTGAAGATATTATTCACGGGTTGTGAAGCGTCTCACGGTTGTGAGACGTGTTGGATTAATAATACCAACCATTAAGGTCTCACGGCTCGTAAACCACTTCACAGCTAGTGAAGGGTGAAATTAAAAAAATAGCCGTTTGACTTAACGGCCCGTGAAACGTTTCATGGTCGTAAGCCTTAACGGTTTAAAATATATCCATTATGGTTAACGGCCCGTGGAAATTAAAAGAAAAGTTATTTTTCAACTATAAATACTAACATATTTGCAATTAAAAAATACACTCAAACATCAAAATCTTAACATATTTACAAAAAAATGGTTTCGACTGTATCTACATCAAGTTCACAATCAGTTACATCACAACATCAAAATTCTTGGAATTACAAAGAAAATGTTACTTTAGCAAGATCTTTTTAGAAAATTCGGGCACAATTTTCAAAGAGTGTTCAATTTATTGCAACCATATATCAAAGCATTTTCATCAAATTTCAGAACGTGATGACTATCGAACCACTAAGGAACTTAGCAACAAATGGTTCGATTTGAGGAGAAAGATATCGATATTGCACTCAATATACGATAACATTTACAACAACCGAAAACTTTATGGAATGATGCAGATATTATGGAAAGGGTTCAAGAACAATACTGACGAAGAATCGGAACATCTTTTAATCATGTTGCGGTTTGAAACTTTTATAAAAATCAACAAGATTTAAGATTGTATTTCGAGTTATTGTTATGTTATTTTATTAGATTGTTCGAATATTATTAACAAATAAAAATATTATTTACTAAATAATTACACTATTCGTCTTGAATACTGTTCATCTGCCATAAATAATCTAAGGCAAGAATCTTGTAAATTGTTTTCATGTCACTCTAAAGATCTATTTTGAACTAGTTTACGTAATAACATATTAATAAAAATTCCTGAATCTTGACAAATATGACCTGCATTTATGGCCAAACAGTATGACCTGCATTTAATGGCCAAACAGTTTCACCAGACACTAACAATTCTTCAATTTCTTCTTGCCCAGATTACAGCCAAGAATGTATACGTCCAAAAAAATAAGGAAATATGATTCAAATAACGCCCGAATATTACGATGATGCACCACGAATCATCAGACGTATTTGGACGACATTTATAAGGAATATATATATGAACTTGTAGTGACTCCATAGAAATTTTAAAAGATACCAATTTCGTCATCATCAGTGATCGGTACGTAAACCTGTAAAAAATATATCACACTTTATAGATTTTTTTAGACAAATTTAATCACAACTATAACACGAAAACAATATTACCGTATCAACTTCCCATAACATAGGGTATAGATCTCTACTCCCGTTTGCAAATTCATTACCATCAATGGATCCCATATATATTAAGTTAAACTAATCAAATGGAAGAATTGTTCAACAATCATTACCTAACAACTCTTTTGTTCTAATTATTTCTTCAAATCGCCTGATCAGTCTATTTGTCCATGCCTGAATATGCTATAAATAACAATAAAATATATATATTAAAACAATTTTTTTAGGGTAAAACAAATTTTAATTTAAATCTTACACCCATGTAATATACCCTACATAATTCATCATCTCCGTTTAGTAAAAACGGCATAATATTCCGAGACCAATTTCTACCATTCCGCCAATTATGTTTATCAATTGGTTTCGGAATACTATCAACAACTACGCGTGAGTTAGAACCAATTTCATTCGCATACCTTCTATTATTTATCCAATCTGACATTTTACTTATCTCGATCGATATTGTTTCATAAAAAACTTAAATGTATCCATATATATGTCGTTGAATATAAAATATTACATCAAATCAAATTGATACACTTTTTACAAGTAATAATACGTCACGTCAAATAATTATAAAAAATCAATAATCACGAAAACCGATACATAATTAAAAAACAAAAAATACGTTTACATCCTTCACGACCCGTGAAGAGGTTAACAGGCCGTGAATAAATTCCTTTACGGCCCATAAGGGCTCTCATGGATGGAGTGTTACGGGGCGTTACAATCTTCATGGTCGTGATTTGCTAATTCAAAATATTAAAACATCGCAACCCTCTCACGGCCCATAATTGTCTTAACGGCGTGAAGAAGAGTCAAAGGGCATCCGGATATCTTTGACAAGGTGTCTGTATATCTGTAAGGTTTCATATAAGGTTGCTGCTACCCAAAACATCCAAAGTCTCTCCTGCATGCGTCGACAAGTGTATTGAAGTAGAATGCTTCGGAAGTTTCACACTCTTCCTTAGAAAACATTCTAAGTGTGAAATCTTCCAAAGCCAAGACCAATATCTTTCAAAACCAAACATAAATTCATTCGAAGCTTCAAAGACAAAGTCTTTCGAAGCCAACACTTAAAGACAGATTTCTTCTGAAGACTTTTGAACACATGCTATTATCTGATATACCTTTACCATAAAGCTGGACCACCTTTCCGTTGCAACTCTGATTAGACACCAGCTTTACATGAGTTGGTGAAAGGTCCATGCTTTTGGTAACTATACATTGAGGTCTTGACTCTGTACTTTCTACTTTATGTACTTTTATCCTTTTTGTAATATATTAGGATGTGAGCTGTGGCATGTCATAGTCACTAGTTAAAAGGCAATCTGCCTTTTGACTCTACATTATATTTGTTGTTGTCTAGATCATGTATCCAGCTAGCTTAAAGTATGGCTGGCTGTAGGATGTAGTATAAGTATCTCTGGTCCTTGTATCTTTATGTCGTGGCTTTATAAACACTTGTAAGGAACTAGGGAGAAATATACTCATCCTTGAAAAAAAAATACTTCTGTTGTTCTGTTCGGTTTGTCTCTTTGGACTTGTGTTCTCTTAGTTCTCATAATAAAACAGGTTTTTAGTTCCAATTGATGTAAGTGTTATTTGAATAATCTCATGGTGTTGTTGTGTTGTAAAAGTGAATTGCACCTTCTAACGGACCTGCATTTTGTAACCACGTATTTCTTTAAATATAAGAAAGAAAGAATAAAGTGAAAAAAAGAAAGAAAAGTATAAACCAAGTTGAGGGATATAAAAAAAGTGTCAAAAGGACAAAAAAGTTTAAAGTTAGGAATAAAGTGGTATGGCGCCCTGAGCCTATTCACACTCAATCCGGATGTTTTTGAGAGAGAAAGTGCAAATTTGTGTTTGAGAAGATAAAGAAACAAGAAGCTGAATTCAAGGTAAGATATATGAGTTTGTGTTCTTGACTGGCCTTAGCCTCGGATATATTATGTGTGGGTTGTGTGTTCGGGTATGTGTTTTTGGGGGTATCTAGGCGGTTGAACTCAATTGCAAACGAGATTGAAGAAGTCATAAGCAAAGGCTGATAGTTGGTGAGTTCTAGGACCCCCTTTTACTTGTTTTAAACTGCGTTGGGGCTGGTAATGTGTTGGACCAAAAGAACCAATGAGCCAAGATCAGAAAACCTCTAAGTCCCACACGGTATCACACAACTGCTGAAAGCCTCATCAGTAGTTTGACAAGTACTGAAGACTTCAACAGCTGAAGATCAAGTGCTGAAGACCTTAACAGCTGAAGAACCAAAGTGCTGAAGTACAACAGCTGAAGAACACAAGTGCTGAAGCTGAAAGACCAAAGTACTGAAGTACAACAGCTGAAGAGTTCACAAGTGCTGAAGATCAACAACTGATGTACAAAGTCTGAAGACAAAGACTGAAGACATCAGCTGATGATATCTACTGAAGTCATCAGCTGATGAAACGCCTGAAGGTCAAAGTCTGAAGACCAAGTACTGAAGCCTCAGTAGTTTGTCACAACTGCTGAAGAGTACTTCTTCAGTAGTTGTGATATCAGTAGTTTTATTTTATGTTTCAGTAGTTTTGTAAAACGACTGAAGAGCTTGTTCTTCAGTCGTTGTAGTTTCAGTAGTTTTATATTTTGTACTTAACTGCTGATATGTTCTCAGTAGTTGTGAACATTTCAGTAGTTTGTTAAGATTTAGTTATTTCTGTATTGGATCTGCCAGTTGTCACTTTCCGTGATAACAGCAGTGACTGTTGCACTCTATATAAGGAGTGACAACCATTGTAATCATTGAGTGAATTGAGCAATTGAATGGAATGTTTGATTGATTTGATTAGAAATTTCTCCATATAAACATTCCTAGAAATCAGAAATTCATATTCTCTCCCTATAACCGTATGCGATCTTAAGCTTACATATTGTTTGCTTGCTACAATTTGTCTAATTCGTTTGTGTATTCCGCTGCTTAATTCTGATAAACATCAAACTTGTGATCACTGATCCTGTCAAATGGTATCAGAGCAGGTTAATCATTGATCGATCTAATAATTGATCATTGAAACTGCTATTCAAGATCCAAGTTTGATTGAATTAGCTTTTGTTTTTGCAAGAAACGGTTATAGAGATTGAATTTTCTGTATTTCTGCTCATTCATCCTGAGATCTTATTCTTGGTTCTCATTGAGTTTGTTGTGGTTTGTCTAAAACTTTTTAAAACTTGAACTAAACTGTTTTTGAACTGAAAATGACCACTCCTCCAATGATCCTCACAATACTGGTTCCTCAACCAAGCCTCCTATGCTGGTTAGGAATGAGTAAACATATGGCAAAGACGTATGCTCCATCACCTGTCTGTTAACAGCGCAGGGTGTTGGACATCAGTGGTACATGGTCCACACAAGCCTATGGTGAATAACCCGGAAACAATCAAATGGTTCCGAAGAGGAGGGAGCAATACTCAGATGAGGATAAAAGTTGCTTGAGATTGATGCAAAAGCCCATGGAATTCTGGCCATGGCTTTGCCCAATGAAATCTATTCTGGGCTAATGCATCATGAAACTGCCCATGACCTCTGGATTGCTTTGAAAGAACAATTGGAGGAACAGATGAGGTCTTGGCAAATAATAGAGAAATTCTTGCCCAACAATATGAGACATTCTCTCATAGAAAGGGTGAGACACTGACTCAACAATATGAGCGGTTTTCTTGTTTGATCTCTGAACTAAAAATGGTCAAACTTGAATACACCAATATTCAGATGAATAACAGATTTCTCAGATCACTGCCTGAGAGATGGGACACATATACTATTGTCCTACGCTCCAGTGCAAGTTTGGACAAACTATCTCTCACCCAACTCCATGGGAAATTGCTCACTTTTGAGAGAGAGATAGAACAGAAGAGAAAGCTGTCTTCATCTGGAAAGCTCACTGAAGACTTTATTCAAGGCAACACTGCCTTGGTGGGTCATGAGTCAGAATATGCTGCATCTGAATGCCAGTATGATGAGCATATTAATTTCTCTTCGAGCACTTCTAATTCTGCATTTGTAAGTGTTGATGGTCAGTTACTGGTGGTAATAATGACAATTATGTTTCATTATGGATGATCTCAAGGGGATTGCTGATGATGACTTAGAAGAGATGGATATTTTGAGCCAAATGGCCTTGATAAATATCAGATCTCAGAAGTTCTACAAAAGAACTGGAAGAAAATTCCCAGGACTCTCTGGCAAAACCAAAGTTGGTTTTGACAAGAGCAAGTTGAGGTGTCACAAATGCCAACGGCTTGGACACTTTGCAAGAGAGTGTAGATCAACTGGATCAAACTCTACTGCACCCTTTGTGACTTTTCCTGGCAACAGTCAACAAAACAGAGGGCAACATCCTGTCACATCTAGTCATCATCCTCAACAACAATCTCCGGCATATTTTGTTCCTCAGGGTCAAATGCCTTATCAGTACCTTGTTATTACATGCCACAGTCAAGTCAAGTTCAAGTTCCTATGACACCACAACCTCATGCATTACCAGAACCTCAGCCTTCCCATCTCATCAACAACCTTCATCTCAACAACACAGCTTCTTCACCCAGGAGTTGTTGACTGGAGCAGTTTACCAGATGACTTGTCTGGTCATGATCAACTGTTCTCAGGTGCTGGTCAACATGGTGGTGACAGTCCTTTTGGGAATCTAGCTCTTATGGCTTTGGAGTCTGCTGATACTTCATCTTCCAATGCCTCTACACCTCAGGTATCACAGGTATCCTCTGAGGCAAAAGCCAAATTATGTTCTGAACAATGCATAGCAGCATTTGCTTCCATTAGAGAAGCAAATGTAGCTTTAATTAATAAGAACATTGAGCTAGAACAAGAAATTTCCAAAAACAAAGCTGAGTTTGAGTTTGTGCTCAAAGATAAAAATGATGAGGTTTATAAACTGAATTGCAAAATAATTGATGATAAGGCTAGAGAAGATGTACTTTTAGAGAAGTACAAAGATCTCAAAGAAACCCTTGCAGTTACCCAGGTCGAGTGTGATAGATGGGTACAATCATGCAAAGGTTTTGAAATGCTTCTTAGTAAGCAATCTGCTTCAAATGTGAAGTTTGGAATTGGTTACAATCACACTGCTCCACCTACAGATTTTACCCCAAGAGCAGAGGTAGAATCTGATGGTGAGAGTGAACCAATCCATCAAGTCATGTGATCTACCTTCTGATACAGCACAATCAGAAGTAGCAGTCAGTATCAAGTCCTCTTTGAACCTATCAGCTGATGTTGATGGTCCAAATGCTGACATTCACATGATCAATAAGTTGATCAACTCAGGAGTCAATCCTGAAGGTCCTGAAAGGACTGGAGAGCAGGATTCAACTCCTGAAGTTCAAACTTCAACTGCTGTCAGTACTGAAGAGAAGAAAACTGGCAGTAGAAAGAGTTTGAAGACTACTAAAGATGCTGTCAAGAAAGCAACCAATGCTTCCAAAGCATTGAAGAACAAGTCTTCACCATCTTTAGTTGATGATCAACCTAAGATGAAGAAGAAACCATGTGAAGTATGTGGTTTGTTCAATCATCTTACAGATGATTGTTGGTACAAAAGAGGTTCCAAACTCAAACAAAAGGAAGAAATTAATGAGAAAATGGTAAAAATGAAAAATGAGTTTGAGACCACATTTGTATCAGCAACATCAAATCCTGTAACCCTTAAGTCCTTAAAGCAATCAAAAAGGAAGGAGTTAAACAGGTGACAGCTGAGGGTGCTCAAAAGAAGAAGGTGCAACATAGGACCTTATCTAACTCCACTAGCAATGTGTCTGATGAGCTGAAAGCTTTATCACAAAATCAGACACAGCTGGTGATGATGGTACAACATCTGTTGGGTAGAGTTAACCAACTAGATTCTCCTATGTTGAAACCACAGAAAAGGAGGTCTAAGCCAAAGGACTCCTCTTCTGCACCATCTTCTTCCTCAGGCTGTTGTTACAAATAACATGCTAGTTTACCATCTATTGATGAGACCAGGCCAAAACCAAAAAGGTTTGGGTCTCTAAAACTAACTGATTGTTTATTTTGCAGGGTTCTTCAACATGCCAAAATAGCATCTGGTATGTAGACAGTGGGGGGGGGATCATGCATGACTGGGAACATCTCTCTTCTTCATGACTACTCTCAAGGAAAGAAGGGATTTGTCTCTTTTGGCAATGATGCTAGGGGTTACATCATCGGTAAGGGCTTTGTCTCCAATGGAGAAATCAAATTTGATGATGTTAATCATGTGGAAAATCTCAAGTACAACCTCTTGAGTGTCAGTCAAATGTGTGATAAAGGCCATGTTGCCCTTTTCACAAGTCAAAACTGTAGGATTCTGTCATCCAAAGTTTTGCCCTTGATTGACAAGGTGTTGGATGATCACACTCTCCTGAAAGCCAACAGGACAGGAAGAGTGTATGCCTTAGATCTCTCTAAGAAGATAGATCTCAAAGGTAATCCTTGCCTATTTTCCAAAGCCTCTTTTCAAGAATCTAAACTATGGCACAGGAGGCTTGGTCATGTTAATCTCAAAAACATGAATCAGCTTAGCCACAATAGTTTAGTCAGAGGCTTACCATAAAGGAGTTCCACTGTGATGAAACTTGCACTGCTTGTTTAAAAGGAAAACAGCACAAGGTCTCATTCCTCCTATTGAAGTGTCCAAGTCCACTGCCTGCTTGCAATTACTGCATATGGATCTATTGGTCCTGTGAGAGTAATGAGCATGGCAAAGAAGAAATACTGTCTGGTAATTGTGGATGATTACTCCAGATTTGTATGGACTTTCTTTCTACATTCAAAGGATGAGGCTGCTCAGAAGATTATCCACTTTGTGCTGTACATTGAGAAGCAGTATTCCTTCCAGTCAAGTGTATTAGGAGTGATAATGGAACTGAGTTCAGAAATCATACACTTGATGACTTCTATCTCTCAAAGGGAATCAAAAGGCAGTTCAGCATTCCAAGGACTCGGAACAAAATGGAGTAGTGGAGAGAAAGAACAGGACCCTCATTGAAGCTGCAAGGTCCATGCTGGCTGACTCAGGTTTGCCATTGACCTTTTGGGCTGAAGCTGTCAACACAGCTTGTTATGTGCAAAATAGAGTTTTAGTAAATCAGAGGTTGATGAAGACTCCATATGAAGTTCTCCATCATTTGGCTCCACTGATTTCATTTTTCAAAGCATTGGGTGTCCCTGTTTTATTCTCAACACAAAGGATCAACTCCACAAATTTGATCCTAAGGTGGATGCAGGATACTTTGTTGGTTATTCATCTACTTGCAAAGCATACAGAGTCTTCAACTGCAGAACAAAGATGGTTGAAGAAACTCTACATGTTAAGTTTAATGAATCTCCAAAGGACAAGATTCCACAAAGTCCTGTGGAGTTATTTGATCTGGACATACTGCAATATGTTCCTATCAAACTCCTGCTGTTGCTCCTGTCAACAGTTCACCACCTGGTGGTACTGCTGATGATGATGATGATTGCAGTACTCACCTCTTCAGGTTTAGTGATCAGCTGCCTGATTCAACTAGACCTGATGTTCCTGTAGCGCCAGTAGCACCATCCACAACAAATGCTGATGAGATTTCTTCGAATTCAACTTCCTTTGAATTACCATCCACTGATTGGTTTCAAGGAAATGATTCACCATCACCATCTGTTGCTGCTGAACCGGCTACAAACACTTGCACAGATCTCATTGTGTATCAAGATCTGAAGAATCACCCCATGTCTCAAATCATTGGTGATATCACTGCTGGAGTATCAACAAGAAGTCAATTGTCAAACTTCTGCTTCTATGCTCTCTTCATCAGTCAGCAAGAGCCAAAGAATTATCACATTGCTTTAAAGGACAATGGATGGGTTGATGCCATGCAGCTTGAGCTTCTTCAGTTCAAGAAACAGCAAGTGTGGGAACTGGTCCTCTACCTCCAGGTAAGTGTGCAATAGGCACTAAATGGGTGTTTAGGAACAAAACTGATGAAAATGGGCTTATTGTTAAGAACAAGGCCAGACTGGTTGTTCAGGGGTTTGCACAAGAAGAAGGTATTGATTATGATGAAACCTTTGCCCCTGTAGCCAGACTGGAAGCAATTCGATTGTTTTTAGCTTATGCTGCTTATCAAAAACTTAAAGTCTTTCAAATGGATGTCAAAAGTGCATTTTTGTATGGAAAAGTTAAAGAAGAGGTTTATGTATGTCAACCTCCAGGCTTTGAGGACAACAAACATCCTAATTGGTGTATAAGCTTGATAAAGCTCTTTATGGGTTAAAACAAGCTCCCAGAGCCTGGTATGAGACATTATCAAACTTTCTTCTGGAAAACAATTTCACTAGAGGCTCCATAGACAAGACTTTATTTATTAAGAAAGCTGGGCAGCATAATCTACTTGTTCAAATTATGTAGATGATATCATTTTTGCATCCTCTGATCCAAAGTTGTGTGATGCCTTTACAAAGTTGATGCAACAGAAGTTTGAAATGAGTGCCATGGGAGAATTACAGTTCTTTCTGGGGTTGCAAATCAAACAAAAGGCTGATGGATTTTTATTCATCAATCCAAATATACAAAAGATCTTTTGCAAAAGTTTGATTTACAAAACTGTAAGCCCTGTTCTACTCCATGAGCAGCACCACACAACTGGACTCAGATCAGAAAGGTAAAGTGGTTGATGAAACACTTTACAGATGTATGATTGGGTCCTTGATGTATTTAACAGCTTCTAGACCAGATATTATGTTTGCTACATGTGTTTGTGCTAGATTTCAGGCTGCACCTAAAGAGTCTCATCTGATTGCAGTCAAGAGGATCTTTAGATATCTGCAAGGCACTCCATCTCTAGGTTTATGGTATTCTACCAACCATTCTGGTAAATTAGTTGCTTTTTCTGACAGTGACTATGCAGGGTGTAAGTTGACCAGGAAATCAACTTCTGGTGGATGCCAATTCCTAGGCAACTGCTTGATTTCTTGGCAGAGCAAGAAGAAACAGACTCAGTTGCTACATCCACTGCGGAAGCAGAGTACATTGCTGCTGCAAGCTGTACATCTCAGGTACTCTGGCTTCAAAACCAACTTTTGGATTATGGCATTACAGAGACTAAGACTCCATTGTTAATGGATAGTGCTTCAGCTCTTTGCATTGTCAAAAATCCAGTCCAGCACTCTAGGACCAAACATATAGAGATCAGACACCTTTATAAGAGACTGTTTTGAAAAAGGTCTGATTGATCCTAAGTTTGTGCCAGTGCTGATGAGCTTGCAGACATTTTTACTAAGCCTTTGGATAGTTCAACTTTCCAAAACCTGGTGTTAAGGCTTGGTATGCAGCTAGAATAGGTGACAACTACTGATGATCTCAGTAATTCATATTGATGATCATGAGTGCCTGTCACATATAAGTACTGATGAGCTCTTTTAACCTCAGTAGTTTTTATAACTACTGAAGGCTAAAATTTCTAAGTACTGAAGTACTTCATCTGTTCTAAACTACTGAAGTAGTTACAACTACTGATGCAGTCATAACTACTGAAATCAGTAAAAACAGATAAGTACTGATGTCCTATGAAACAACTGAAATCAGCCATAAAGACTGATGAATGTGTTGAGGATAGTTTGAAACAGCTGAAAAGCTAAGAATTGACGAAAACAGCTGAAGAGAAATTTCTCTTCAGTCGTTTGTACCACTGCTGTTTCATTTTAAACAACTGAAGCAAAACCACGTCTTCAGTAGTTTTATAACTACTGATGACCAATACCAAGTCTTCAGTTGTTTACAACAGCTGATGACAAAACCACTGTCTTCAGTAGTTTCATAACTACTGATGACAAACACCATGTCCTCAGTTGTTTCAATCACCTGAAGTCAAAACCACGGTCTTCAGTAGTTTTCTAAACTACTGATGCCTAACACCACGACTTCAGCTGTTTCAACGTCTGAAAGGATATACCATGTCAACGGTCGTTTAAAACTACTGATGACTAACACCACATCCTTCAGTCGTATCCTCACCCGTACCCTATAAATACCCTTAACCTGAGCTCTCCATACTTATCTTCTTCAAACCTAACGTTCCTCTCCAACAAATTTCCATGGCGTCTTTGCAAATTAAACCGCGACACAACTGTGTTGCCTACCTTACAAAATCGCCGATCTGGACTAAGTTCGATAATGCTATCGATCTTATGGTTCAGTCCCATACAACAAGGCATTCCTTCTGAACCCTGTTTTACATGCCGAATCCTTGAACCAATTTTGGATGAACATTACGGTTACAACTGAGGAGAGCAACACACATCCCTCCGGTCTGTAGTCAACAACAAAGAAGTAGTGATTACTCCTGCAACAATCCGAAAAATTCTTCCTGAGTGATGCTACCTCTCCTGCTGGATATCCGAAGGGCACCATAGATCTATCATTTGCTCAGCATGGATATCAAGGTGATCTCAGTGCCACAACATTATGAAGAAGAAACACTTCAATGACGCTGAGCGCCTGATCTTTCACATGGTCAATGTATGTTTGGCCCCTAAGACATCGTCTTGGGATCAAATGTCCACCAAATGGCAGCAGGTATTGTATTCTATCCTTGAGCAACAACCACTGAATTTTTCGAATTAATTTTCAGAGCTCAAAGATATGGCTCAAAAATTAACTGCCAACCGTTGGATACTCTATCCACGGTTTATGGCCATTATAATAGACCAGCTTAATGCTGAGGGACTTGTTGGCGTGGGAGTCCCTGCTACGGCTGTTTTGCCAGAAGTATACTCCCGGCACAACTCTGACGGACACTCAAACTGGCTGCCAAGCTGCGAAAACCCACGCAGCTGGAACCCACAGCACCACATCCAAATCCAATGTCCCCACCAAACCCACCAAAAAGAAACCCAAAAGGCTACTCAGGGAATTGAGTCCCCTGAGGATGCTCCTGCACAACAAACGCAGGATATATCCACTAGTCCAAACCCCCTAGTGGATACAATGACTCCTCCAGCCACAGCCGCTCAGGCTTCCTCTCAACAGGAACCTGCAGCAACCCAGGGGCACCTACTTATCTGGGATCTTCCTCACTTGAGGAGATTGCCATTGAAGAGCACCATCCACCCCAGGTGCACACTGCTTCTTCCCCTGTACCCCAACCAACCGCCCCTCACAGCCCAACTTTAATAGTTGCACAAGTGCTGACTCAATTGCACTCCTCACCCCCTCCCCAGAAAGAAACCATTACACTGGGAATACCTCTACAATTGAGGGGGAGGAAACAGTGCATGAGAACCCACAGCACAGGGGTTTACCAATTCTATCTCCTGGTGTAGGAAGGAGATAGAATATCTAGTGAGGCTGCCACCTCTCTGACTCAGCAATGACCAGAGTGAGGCTGGTAACATTGCTAAGACCTCCCTAGAGGCAACAGCGATGATGGACTTGCTGAGGCTGGAAGTCCCCAGTTCCAAGCACAAGGGGCACATGCACCACTGGTCTACACCCAGTGCATGTTATCTGCTCTAAGCAGGAGGTCAGGTGATTCAGTATCAACTGATGATGACCTGAGTTCTTCTTGATGTAGTTGCTCAAAACACCATTCTAGAGGATGAGGTTAGCGACTCAAAGAGCTGCTGGCCAAGATGTCTCAGGAGCAAGTCCATCTGCCAACATCATACACCAACAGATGGCACCTTCCTTGAAGGTCTCTAAAAACACAAACCACTCACAAAATCTCAGCCACCTGCCCTGTTTCTGGCACCATTCCTCAGGGACAGAACCCCCCTGAGCAACTGGCTGCTATCTTCAAAATCCCCTATCTCTCATCACCCACAGCTAACTGAATTGGTGATCAAAACTGTTGATGAGAGACTTTCTTCTGTCTTACAACCCATGGTGGAGAATGTTCTGAGCAAACAACTTTCTGCTACTCAATTCCCTGCAACCAATGCACCCAAAAAGGGGGAGAGTTCAGCAGTGAAAGGTAAAAGAAAGAGGAAAGAGAAGGAGAGAAACAGAAGAGACAGTAGTGGAAACTGAGGAGTTGGTTGAGGAGACTGAGAAAGAGAAGGAAAAAGAGAAGGAGGAGGCTACCATGGAGAAAGTGACTGAAAGTTCAAAAGACTTTCATGTCACATACAAGAAAAAGAAGAAGGATGAAAAAAAGAAAGCCTTGGAGCTGATGGTGAAAGAGGCTGATGCCGAACACAGCAGATCAATGGATAACATTGATCAGTTGTTTAGGCAAGGCCATGACACTGAAAAACTTGATTCTGAGATCAGAAGACTAGAGATTGAAGAAATCCAATCAAGATGGTCAAGTTATGATGTGTCAGAAAAGAAAGGCTGGAGATCATGATCAGATTTATAGCAAAACATCTTGGAAGATCATTGATCGAGATCAAAGCTTGGTCCAGGGACAGTATCTTGGCAATAACCACCAAGATCTGTTCGTGAAGAATATACAAAAGTTTAATTGTTGAAGTTTTAAATGAAGCTGGTGCTGGGAGCAGGACTGAACTAGCCAAACAGTCAAAAGCCAAACTCACATCAAAAATGCTAGAACAGCCTGTCAACATTCCCACATCAAAACTACCAAAACCACAACCCACAAAACCAATTCCCTCACCCTCTAACCAACACCGATGGCACCCAAGAAGAAGAAGAGAAGGGTGTTGAGGCTAGAAGAAGAAGTAGAAGAAGAGGATGAAGATGATAGTCTGCCACTCTCTGCTGTTCTGAAGCTACCAAAGCCCCAGAGTCAATCCATGATCACACCCGACTCTCAAAGGGAAATGGTCAGAGTAAAGATAGAAGAAGAAGAACAGCAGAGAAACAGCACGATGAGCAACTGTTGAAGATGGTTGACAAGGAATTTCCTCAGTCATCATCTATTCAAGCCATGAAAGGGCATGCTCAAAGGCTGTACACTCTCAGACACACCTTTCAGTATCAGAGGGAGAGAGTGAGAGTATGGCCAGACCCCAGGGTGAGTTCTAGAATCCATAAAAGAACTATCCCACACAGATACAACGGCCAAGTACGAAAAACAATAGAATCTACCATCATGCTGCCGTTGTAGTCTCACTTGGGAAATCATTGATGAATTCAAGAAAGCTCACCAAGCAAAGAAGACACCTCAAGCCTTACTAGAAAACAAGATGATTAAGAAGGGTTGTTATACAAAAGCTTGAAGACATCCAAAAGAATGAGCTCCAGTTACTCCTTGAAGGCAACCATCCGGATGAATTTGTACAGGGAGGTAACTACGGTGGAGCTGAAGAATGGCAGGACCATGAAGTACTATCAGAGTACTATGGTCCAGAGTTCTTCTTCGAAGGAGGAGCTGAAGAACTCTCTCAAGAGGAACAAATTGTTCTCCTTGAGGCCTATGTCGTGAGTCATACAGACTCATTATGGGGAAGTGAATCTCATGAATGGGATAACAACTCTGTGTCCAGTTCCCCAAAACAGAGTTCCCATTCATACTCTGCCAAACAAATATTTGAGGTTCTTCCCAGGCGGAGCGTACATGGGTCATCTTCTCTACTGATCAAGAAGGAAAAAGACCAACATTTTTGCCATCAATAAGTGGGAGTATAAATAAGTTAGAGGTTTTGGCTGCATTGGTTCAGGGGGAGTTGTTGGACCAAAAGAACCAATGAGCCAAGATCAGAAAACCTCTAAGTCCCACACGGTATCACAACAACTGCTGAAAGCCTCATCAGTAGTTTGACAAGTGCTGAAGACTTCAAGCTGAAGATCAAGTGCTGAAGACCTTAACAGCTGAAGAACCAAGTGTGAAGTACAACAGCTGAAGAACACAAGTGCTGAAGCTGAAAGACCAAAGTACTGAAGCACAACAGCTGAAGAGTTCACAAGTGCTGAAGATCAACAACTGATGTACAAAGTCTGAAGACAAAGACTGAAGACATCAGCTGATGATATCTACTGAAGTCATCAGCTGATGAAACGCCTGAAGGTCAAAGTCTGAAGACCAAGTACTGAAGCCTCAGTAGTTTGTCACAACTGCTGAAGAGTACTTCTTCAGTAGTTGTGATATCAGTAGTTTTATGTTTTATGTTTCAGTAGTTTTGTAAAACGACTGAAGAGCTTGTTCTTCAGTCGTTGTAGTTTCAGTAGTTTTATATTTTGTACTTAACTTGCTGATATGTTCTCAGTAGTTGTGAACATTTCAGTAGTTTGTTAAGATTTAGTTATTTCTGTATTGGATCTGCCAGTTGTCACTTTCCGTGATAACAGCAGTGACTGTTGCACTCTATATAAGGAGTGACAACCCATTGTAATCATTGAGTGAATTGAGCAATTGAATGGAATGTTTGATTGATTTGATTAGAAATATTCTCCATCTATAAACATTCCTAGAAATCAGAAATTCATATTCTCTCCCTATAACCGTATGTGATCTTAACGCTTACTATATTGTTTGCTTGCTACAATTTGTCTAATTCGTTTGTGTATTCCGCTGCTTTACATTCTGATAAACATCAAACTTGTGATCACTGATCCTGTCATAATGCATGTATGAAGCTTTTTATAAAACTGGGTTTTTCACCCGTATGCTTTTTGTGTGTGTGTCGCGGGTGGATTTGATTTTGGGCAATGTATGTGTTTGATGATGCTGTGAATGTGTTTCTAAGGCTTAGGATGTATGATTTAAGCTTAGAACATGTTATATGATGATTGGGGACTAAATTATGATGTTTAAGTGTGATTTAGAAGGCCATGCACCTAAACAGTGGTCCCTGCGCCCACTGAAATAACTTCCTAAGTGTTCCCGTGCGCCCAAAACCCCATGCACCCAAACAGTGCCCATACGCCTAGAAATAGGCTGAATTTACTAAGTGTTCATGCACCCAGGATTCCCATGCACCTAGGCACTCATGCCCCTGCATAGTGCCCATGCACTTAGAATTTGCCCAGAATGACTAAGTGTTGCCCATGCGCCCCAATAGTGCCCATGCGCCTGAAAATTTTCCATGCTCCCAAGTGTTCCCCATGTGCCTGAATAGTGCCCATACGCCTAAAGACTTAGAATATTTTTCTAATTTCGGGGAAAATGTAAGTGTAGGCTTGACTTGGGAAGGTCCCGGGGGATATGTAAGTTGACTTTTTGAAGTCATAGATGATGTGATGGGCGATGTATGATATGATTTGAATGATGGGTATGATTGATGCTTATGCATCAAGGTATGTATGATGTATGGTTATGTATGAATGATGGTGCTTTGTATGGTGATGTTTTGTATGTTCATGTTTATGTTCCTTATTATGTATGTTATGTTCCCGTGGCTTTACATTAAATGTTTATGAAAATTATTATGTAATGTAAAGTGGAACGTAATGAAAAGAGGAACATAATGAAAGAATACATGCATTAACAAATGAATGAAAGTAAGAAGGTCTTGCAAGCATTGTATGGAGGTTCACACCCATGAAGGGTGTTAGCTCAACTGTGTGCAGGTTAGCTACCCCAGAAGGATGCACACTGGGGTCTAATCCTTGTGATTAACCATCTGTATGGGATCCTTGTCGTTTTCCCTAGCTACTGGAGTCAGCTTTGTGCACAATGTTCGAGGTCTATGAAAGACCTCAGGCCCAGTAACCAGCTTCGTGCATAATGTTTGGGGTATAGCACATGGCATTGATATAGAATGAAAGAGAAAAGATAAATGATGAGTGTACTTGCCCTAGGTACTAGAGTCAGCTTCGTGTAGAATGTTCGAGGTCTATGAAAGACCTCAGGCCTAGTAACCAGCTTCATGCACAATGTTCAGGGTACTATACATGTCATCGGAAGTAATGAATGTACAAAAGAAAGTAAGACAGTTATGTATGAAAGTGAATGATAATGACGTATAATGAATGCATGAAAATTAATGAACAAATGATGAAGATAATAATGATATTATCTATGTGTATGTATGATGTGTGATCATGTACGAAAGTAAAGAATGGTTTTAAACGAAAGTAAAGTATGTTTTATTTTAAAAACTAGAACTCATTCAACACGCTGACTTTTATGTGTTTCCAGTTGGCAGGTAGTGGTTGTTGAGGATGGCACGGGGCGGCTACTTGGCTCAGTTTGGATGGCATTCTTTTGTATAATGTTTTGCATTGTAATGTGAACAAAATGATATTTTGTAATCAATGTTGTATTATTTTGCAAAAGTGTTTATTGTAATGAAAAGAAATATTTGTTTTAAATGTTTCCGCTGCAATGTTTTATTAAGTAATGTAAATATATGTTTTATGTGCAATGATTGACCAGTTGTGAGCGTCCGGGAAGGGGGCTTACACATTTGGTATCAGATCCATTCCAGGCTCTTGATATAAGATCTCACATCTTAAGATCCCTCACACCACAAAATACTTAACATCTCAAATGGCAACTATCTCTAAAGTTGACATGGAAATTGGAACCATGACAAGTCTCCACTAATCACTCCTGAAGACTTGATACTGGGTTCTCAGATGAATATTGAAGAGAATAAGATTATTGAAAAGCCATGACAGACCTTCAACTGTTTTCCAAACCCTACCTATAAAGGCTCCAAAAAGTGCAAGACTGCAAAGCAACTATGGGACACTGAAGCTTATGTATGAGGGCTCAACTGAAGCAAGGAGAACAAGATGGATCTCCTCAAGCAGCAGTTTGAAACTTCACATTTAAAGTAGGTAGACCATGACAACAATACTTCAGGTATCCAAATTGCGGATACTCTAATGGATGTTGAGTAACTCTTGAGAACAGGGACATTATAAGGAAGTTTATGTCCTCTCTACCTAGACAATGGACATATTTGATGGGATTTGTCACAAGTAAAACACTTAGTTTAACCATTTAAACTATGAAAACGTAGTGGAAAAAAGGATTAGACTTATGGTTTATAATCTGAAAATCTTGCCATGTTAAAAACCATCAACAAACCCCAGAATGAGGATAGAAATTTATATGAAATAGTATGCTATCAAACCATAAAATAACAACCATAGTGGTTCATAGAAACAACCTTTCTTGAACGAATTTTGTAGATGAAAAGGTGGAAGAAGATGATGTTCATGAGTAGATAGCCTTCAAGGGAGAAGACCTCAAGCTTGTATACCCACAAGCCTAAACAAACACCTAATTGTTAGGTAGAAGAACACCAAGATGTGCTTCCTTTTGAAAACCCAAATCAGCCAAGAAAATCCTGAAGTGCTGCCAACAAAACCGATTTTCAGCCCTTTTGTTTTCTTTCTTTAGAAACGAATTGGTTGTTCTTGGAGAGGTTTTTCTTTTGTGGTGTGAGGGAAAAGTATGTTAGATGGTTGAGTGAAAGAGTGAGTTAAGTCTTGCAAATAACAAGACAAAACAATGCATCCAACCACCCATATGGGCGGCCGAAATCACCAATATCAATGGGTTTCCCTCCCATTTGAAAGTTTTATAAAATACTCTTTCAACCATAAGATTTTACATAATTAAAACCCCTTTTAATTTTATAACCATAACACATTTTTATTTGTTATTATTTTACCAATTAAATAATGAAACAAATAATATCTCATGAACAAACTATCCATATATGTTGTTCTACCACAAACCAATGTTTTAGAAAACTCATTTCTAAATTGGTGTTAATGTTTATTTGTATGATCTCATCAAAAAACAAATTTATTGGGTTGTACAGCTTGTTATTGGGTATGACCTGACTTGGATCATAACGTACTAACCACATCAATCTTGTATGTGTCTTGGGCATATGAGGTCCAACAATCTCCCACTTGCACAAGATTCATAGAAGATTGGTGCAAGTAGTAAATACCACTAACAATGGTTTACTACCTTAATACATATGACTAAGTGCCATTCAATAAGATCATCTCCTTCAAGTACCAGGCTTGAAATGTTTTAGGTGAATCAATCATCTACCCTTTTGTCGCAGATGTCATGTTAAATCCTAGAGACACAGAGTGATCATTCTCCATTGATTTAACTTTATCAGGCCTTAGACATCTTACTCTCAATGAATAAGAGGGACAAATCCCATCTTGACAACATACGTCTCTCACAATTACCTTATATCATACCTGAACTCAGACTTATGTACTGCCATGTTTCAAAACAGCGAAGAGCTAGTCAAAGTATAATATTTGATAAATATCAAGACCCAATATGTGTCTCAGGTCAAAGGATACCAAATGATGTTCGCCTTCACTCAAATTACTTATGATCAATCAGGAAGATTCCATGTAGCAACATTTGAGATGCAGTCAGTCCATATTTGCATCCCATAAATATCTATGAACTTTGGCAGCAACCTTTGCTCTACATTCATCTATATGAATGTCTACCAATCCAAGTTCATAATAGCATTACCTTCATGCCGTTCCCACAAGCATGAACAACTACGGACATTCTGAGTAATACTTTACTCATGGATTTTAAACATGCAAATAGGAAATTAGTTGAATCATTGTAACCGAATAATTCATTCAAGTAATAAAGGGTTACAATATATCAATACAAAATAAAAATAAATCCAGTCACTAGAATATTGAGCCCCATGGCACAAGCATGACTTTCATGCTTTGCCTTTTCAAGAAGCTTCGTGAGTGGATCTGCAATGTTTGATCGTATGAACTTTGCGAATACATATCTTTCCTTTTCAACTTCATCCTTTATGTAGTTGAATCTTTGTTCAATGTGCCTAGTCTTTTGATGTGCATGGGGTTCCTTGATTTGAGCAATCGCACCCTCGTTATCACAAAGAATTTCTAGGGGGTCCTGAATGGAAGCAACCACCCTAGATCGGCAATGAACTTCTAACCATGCAGCTTCCTGGGCTGCTAATGACAGGAATGTATTCTACTCTGTAGTTGATATGCCACTACATCTTGTTTAGAGCTTTTCTAAGAGATTGCTCCTCCATTCCAGATGAAAATGTACCCCGATTGTGATCTTGAATCATCCCGATCAGTTTGGAAACTCGCATCCGTGTAACCCTTTACTATGAGTTCCTCCTCACCAGATCCATAGATTAGGAACATATCTTTAGTCTCCTTAGGTACTTAAGTATGTTCTAACAGCCATCCAATGACTGCTTCCAGGATTTTGTTGATATCGGCTTGTCATGCTCAAGGCGCATGGCACATCCGGTCAGTGCATATCATTGCATACATGATGGATCCTATGGCAGACGCATACGGGATTCCCTTCATTTTGTCTTGCTCATCCTTTGAGCTTGCACATTGAGTCTTACTCAAAATTGTTCCTCTTTGAATAGGTACGGTACCTTTCTTAGAGTTTTCCATCTTGAACCTTTTCAAGATCTTATCAATGTATGCACTTTGATTCAAACCTATCACCACCTTGATCTATCCCTATAGATCTTTATTCCTAAAATATAGCGGCTTCACCAAGATCCTTAATGGAGAAACAGCTTCCAAGCCTGGCTTTTACACCTTCCATGGTTGGAATGTCATTTCCAATAGTAGGATGTCATCGACATACAATACTAAGAAAATGGTGATGCTCCCACTAGCTTTCTTATATACACATGCTTCATCAGTGTTTTTGATGAACCCAAATTGGTTATCTCTTCATCAAAACGGTGATTCTAACTTCTTGATGCTTGTTTCAATCCATAGATTGATTTCCTTAACTTGCATACTTTGTTAGGATTTTTTGAGTTGACAAAACCTACAGGCTGAACCATATAGACATCTTCCTCAAGATATCCATTTAGAAAAGCGTTTTGACATCCATTTGCGAAATCTCATAATCATAATGAGCAGCTATGGCAAATAATATGCTAATAGACTTTAGCATTGCAACTAGTGAGAAGGTCTCATCATAATCAACCCCTGAGTTTGAGTGAAACCTTTTGCTATAAGTCTAGCTTTATAAGTATCCAAGTTTCCATGCATATTGGTTTTCTTCTTGAAAACCCACTTACTTCCAACTATCTTGGAGTTAAGAGGTGGTTCAACCAAGTCCCACACTTGGTTGTCATACATGGATTGCATCTCAACGTTCATGGCTTCAAGCCATTTGTCACAATCCAAATTGACATTGCATCATGATAGGTGGTTGGTTCATCAGAATCTACCACATAGCATCCATCTACGAAAAATCCATATCTTTCAGGTGGAATACTAATTCTACCAGATCTGCGAACGTTCTGTGTAATTGATCAACCACTTGATCATTTTCAACATCCTTATGTGAGTGCTAGTGTCAACCAAACGTGTATCGGTTATGGTTCTTGGTCCTCCTCAAGATCCACAGTTCTACTCCTAGTTCCTTCCGTAAGGAACTTAGCTTCTAAGAACTTAGCCTTCTTGGCAACAAACTCCTTTTGTTCTAATGGATCATAGAAAAATATCCCATAGAATCTTTGGGATATCCAATGAAGATACACTTAGTGGAACGCTTTCTAGCTTGTTGGGGTGGGAGTCTTAACATAAGCCTCACAAACCACACCTTTAATATGATAGTGATGGAACTCTTCCATGCCATATTCAAAAGTGCCGTTTCCACTTTCTTGGTTGGGGCCATATTCAAATACGCGCCGCAGAGAGCAAAGTGAAACCCAAAAGATAGAGGCAGTGAGCTTCTAGCCATCATAGATCGACCATATCTAATAGAGTTCGATTTCTCCTCTCGGATACACCATTATGTTGTGGTGTTCCAGGTGGAGATAGTTGTGAGACAATACCACAACTTCTAAGATGATCTCTAAAAGCATCACTCAGGTATTCACCTCCTCTATCGGTGTGGAGAATTTTTTTTCTTGTTGAGTTGATTTTCTACTTCATTTTGGAAGATTTTGAACATTTCAAAAGTTTCATCTTTGTGTCTTAACAAGTACACATAACCATATCGACTATAGTCATCGGTAAAGGTAATGAAGTATCTTTCATGTACCTACTCATTGGCTTAAAAGGACCACATACATCCGAATGTATGATGCCTAATAAATCTTTTGCCCGTTCGGACTGCCACTAAAAGGTGCCTTAGTCATTTTACCTTCTAACAAGATTCACATACATCAAATGAATCATATTCATTTGCTTTTAAAAGACCGTTCTTTTGAAGTGTTTGTATGCGCTTCTTGTTTATATGACCAAGACGGCAATGCCAAAGATAGGTATCACTCAAATCCAATTTGAGTTTCTTAGTGGTGGTTTTGGTACAATGAGCTATCATATAATGTGTTTTCACGAACCAATTCATAAATACCATTAACAGGAACAACTTTAAAATAAAACGTGCCATTTAAAGAAACATGAATTTCATTCTCAATAAATGACAAAACATAACCATATTGTCTTAATTGGGCAACAGAAATAATGTTCCTAGTCAAACTAGGAGCATACAAAATATTGTTCAAAATTATTTCCAAACCATTTGGAAGCTTCAAGATGTAGTCCCCTCGGCCTTTAACTTGAACCTTTGTCCCATTCCCCATGAAGAGGCTCACATCCCCTTTCTTGAAGTCCTTACTTCTTTTGAACCCCTGCAATAAGTTGCAAACATGAGTTCCACATCCGGTATCCAATACCCATGTGTTAGAGGATATTATATTTAGACCAATATGGATCATGAAATTGTACCTGAAGTTTGCCTGACATCCTCTTTGCTTGCAACTCTTTTAGGTGGACTGGGCAATTTCTTGTCCAATGTCCAATCTCCCCACACTTAAAGCATGGGTCATTTGAAGCAACCTTTTGCTTCTTCTCCGCTGGTTTTGGTGGTGGCACTTTTACCATTCCTTTCCCTTTCCCTAATGTGCCCCTTACCCTTGGCAACATTTGCCTTGGGTGTGGGGTGAGGCCTCTTCTTGTTCACACCTTCATTGATGGTGAGAACGGGTAAAACCCTTTTACCCATGGCCTTGGAGTTTTGAGCATAGAGTGAAGCTCACTTATGTTCTTGTCCCATCCGTTCATGTTATAGTTCATGACAAATTGTCAAACCTTTTTGAAAAAGAGTGACGATCAAATCGTAGCCAACTCTTTTGAGACGAGACAATTCAGCCTTTCGAGATTGTCAATGTGGCTTTTCATCTTAAGTACATAATGAGCAGCTAGGTTGATCGGAATTGGATCGTATAATATGTATGATTGTTTCTCCTGCTGAGAACAATTCTCAAGTTTCGAAACCAATCAATAAAGTTATTATTGTTTAGACGCTCCTTTTGGAGAATGGTCCTTAATGATAGTGAGTGAGCGGTCGGGATTTCATTGTTATCATTTGTTGGTGACCATCTACAAAATATAACAAAGTTCATTTTAGTAATTTCGATATTGTTCATATTTTAATAATTAAAACCCCTTTTAATTGTCTTACACAATTTTAAAATCTAGAATCCAACGTTACATTTAAATAGTGGTTAGGTGACCTTTATCCCATTATTTAAATTAACAAGGTAGTCAACGTTTTGACAATTGCAACCCTTTGCAACTTCTAGGATATGGGATCGACTTTAAACATCATATGTATTGTTGGCATGTTATCCCATCAACACCTTGTAAACCATATTGTTGGTGATCCATTTAACATGGTTTGCAAATCAAGTTACCCTACTTGCACACAAATGTGAGTTTTCCAACATAAGTGGTTAGGTGACCTTTATCCATAAATATGGTATCCCCACCTCAAGTCACAAGTTCCCTCAAAATGGTTAGGTGACCTTTATCCCATTAAGAGTTTCCAAATGACTCAAGTTTTGTGCAAAAGGATGGTGTTAAACTTGTTTTTTTAAATTAAAGTTTTCATAATCTTAGTTTAGAAAACTCTATGTATATATTTTGCATGCTTTCAAATACAAGGTACCCTATGGTTCACTTTTAATAAAACCTCTTTTATTAAAACCATTAATCCTTTTAATAACCTTCTATTAATCACTTAATGATAAAAACATCAAATTTTCAGCTTGTTAAGTTTGTAAATGAGTTTGTAATGCATATCCAAATATCAACCAAACATCAAACAACAAACATCCAAACAAGCATAAACATATAAACATGAGTGCATAACCATAGCCACTAAGTTGACAACACTTGTTTGCCATCACAAGTGTTGTCATAAGGTCTTTCCTAAGGGTGAAGATGACACATCAAAATGTGTCCATGAACTCCCACTTGAATCCACATCCAAATGCTTCAAGTGTCCATGTCTTTTGTGTCCTACTTTGAGTCTTCATCTTGTGCATCTTCTTTTACAATAATCATATCCTAATACATTTTTCTAATAAAAGAAATGCACCTAATCTATTTATTACATAACCAATGAATAAATAATTACAAACCAAGATATAAAACACAAAATACAACCCTTACAAGGAACAAACCAACATGACATGCAACAATCAACCAAAACCAAACACAAAAGGCCAAGGCTAGTTATGCACCATATAATGAAACACATACAACATCCAAGAACAACAAAGAATCCCTTATTTCAGCCCTAAGTTCATGCCACATAAACTAAAACTTTAAGGTTGTCCAAACAACATAATCAACCATTTGACATAATTCTTTCAAGGTGTATACTAAAGCATGCAAGATTAAACTTGAAACATAAGGGATTCAAACACCCACAAACAAACAGCCCTAATGGGTTGAAAAGGTCCATGAAAACTAATTTTCAAGACCTTTTGAAGCATACATTCCATATAACCGGCTCTAGATGCCATTGATGGGATTTGTCACAAGTAAAACACTTAGTTTAACCATTTAAACTATGAAGACACAGCAGAAAAAAGATTAGACTTATGGTTTATAATCTGAAAAATCTTGCCATGTTAAACCATCAACAAAACCCAAGAATGAGGATCGAAATTTAAATGAAACAATATGCTATCAAACCATGAAATAACAACCATAGGGTGTTCATAGAAACAACCTTTCTTGAAAGAATTTTGTAGATGAAAAGGTGGAAGAAGATGATGTTCTTGAGTAGAGCCTTCAAGGGAGAAGACCTCAAGCTTGTATACCCACAAGCCTAAACAAACACCTAATCTTGTTAGGTATAAGAACACCAAGATGTGCTTCCTTTGAACAACCCAAATCAGCCAAGAAAATCCTGAAGTGCTGCCAACAAAACCGATTTTCAGCCTTTTTGTTTTCTTTCTTTTGAACGAATTTTGGTTGTTCTTTGGAGAGGTTTTTCTTTTGTGTGTGTGAGAAAAAGTGTGTTAGATGGTTGAGTGAAAGAGTGAGTTAGGTCTTGCAAATAACAAGACAAAACAAATGCATCCACCACCCATATGGGTGGCCAAAATCACCAATATCAAATAGGTTTCCCTCCCATTTGAAAGTTTTACAAAATACTCTTTCAACCATAAGTTTTATAAAATTAAAACCCCTTTTAATTTTATAACCATAACACATTTTTTTTATTTGTTATTTACCAATTTAAAATGAAACAATATATCTCATGAACAAACTATCCATATAATGTTGTTCTACACAAGCAATGTTTTAGAAAACTCATTTTCTAAATTGGTGTTAATGTTTATTTGTATGATCTCATCAACAAACAAATTTATTGGTGTTTGTACAGCTTGTTATTGGGTATTACCTGACTTGGATCATAAGTACTAACCACATCAATCTTGTATGTGTCTTGGGCATATGAGGTCCAACAATATTATTATGTTGTTATCAAGAGGACTGAGAACCTTAAGACTCTTACTCTGACAGAGTTGTATGGTATTCTCAGTGGATACCAGATAGAGATGAACATGCAAAATTCATCTTGTAACTCTAGCAATCAAATGGGTTCAGCCCTTCATGTGACTGAAAATGATAACATAGAACCTCAAAATCATCTCATATGGTACCCTGACAACTCATAAAAGGGTCTCATCACCTTCCCAGAGACTCTAAAAGAAAGCTACACTCAAGTAAGTCCTTTCCAAGATACAAGTTCTTCTCATGCTTTTGTATCTGTTGATGAGTCCTCATGAAACTTTCTCTTCACCCTTGAAGACTTGGACTGTGTCCATCCAGATGATCTGGATTATATGGAGATAGTTCAGCAGATGGCTCTTCTCACTCACAGAGCCAGAAGTTCTACAAAAGGACAGGGAGGAAGTTTCTAGCAATGCAGCTAGTGGAAAGTTTGGGTTGGATAAAATCAAGGTAAAGTGTTACAACTGTAACATGATGGGACACTTTTCTTGAGAGTGCAAGGCACCAAAAGCAAATGGTCGCCAGACTCAATCCAAACCAAACTACACTGAGAGAGCTCCCCAAAATGAGAAGCCAAAGCAGCAAGCTGTAGTTGTTGTTGAAGAAGGTGGCTTGACTGGAGCTTTCAGGTGGAAGATGCATCTCCAAATCAAGCACTCATGGCTGACCATGATGAGCCAAGGTGTTGGAACATCTTTGAACTCCTGAATGTGTTGCTAAGTTAATAGATACAAGTCCTACAACATAGAGATAGATCTGATCTTGAGTCCTTGAATATCTTAAAATGTTGGGTTTGTTAGACCATTATCAAAGTTTTTAACCATTTTAACATGAAAACCACAGCGGAATAAAACCTTAATATTACGTTTTGTAAACTGAAAGTTAAGGCATAATACTTAGCAATAACAAACCCAAGAACATAGGATCCTATATATATATATATATATATTATATATATATATATGTGTGGTGGTGTGTGTGTGTGTGTGTGTGTGTGTATGAACTAGCTATCAAGAAGAAATAACAACCAAAACAACACCCATGATGCTACCTTTCAGGGCTACCAAAACGTGAGATTTGATGAAGATGATGATGTTCTTGAATGACCAAAAATCAAGGAAAGGTTTCCTCAAGCTTCCATACCACAAGCATCAAGCAAGCACCTTTGTTGCTATGATTTGAACACCAAGAACCAAGAAGAAGCTACTAAAAAACCCCTTTTCCAGCTGCGATTTTCTTGAAGTTTTGAGAGTTTTGTTCTTCTTAGCTTTTGCATGTGAGAGAAAGAAGGAGGTGGAGTGTTAGACTAGTTAATGAAGTCTTGTTCCAAGACAAAACAAAGTGAACCAACCCCTCTAAAGGGGCGCCAAAATAGGTATTCAAATTGGGGTCTCCCCCCCCCCCCCAATTTTGCACAAGATTGATGCTAGCAGTAAATACCGCCAAACAATGGTTTACTATCCTTAATACGCATGACTAAAAAGCCATTCAATAACTTCATCACCTTCAAGTATCCAACTTGAAATGATTTAGGTGAATCAATCATTTATCCTTTTGCTACAGATGTCATGTTAAATCCAAGGACATAGAATGATCATTCCTTGTTGATTTAACTTAATCAAGCCTTGGACATCTTGCTCTCAACGAATGAGAAGAACAAATTCCATATTGACTACATACGTTTCTCACAATCACCTCGTGTCACACCTGAACATAGCCTTATGTATTGTCCATTATTTCAGAGCAGTGAAGAACTAGCTCAAGGTATAACACATTGGTGAATATCAAAACCCAATATGTATCTCAGGTTAGAGGATACCAAATGATATTCGCCTTTACTCAAAATTACTTATGATCAATCAAGAAGATTCCATGTAGTAAAATTTGAGATGCGGGTCAGTCCAATATTTGAATCCCATAAATATCTATGAACTTTGACAGCAACCAATTGCTCTATATTCATGCCATATGAATATCCACCAATCCATGTTCATAATAGTCTTAAGTTCGTATTTGTTCCCACAAACATGACTGACTATGAAAATTTAGAATAATAAACATATTCATGGATGTATACATGCTAAAAGGAACATATCTCAGAATATCACAAATATATGAGGGAGTTAAATATTACATTGTTCCAAACTTCTAAATACTAAACAGATCAATTCCAATCACTAGAATATCAAAGTCCTAAGGCACAAGTATGACTTTCATGCTTTGCCCTTTCAAGGAGCTTTGTGAGTGGATCCGCAATGTTTTGATCGGTGTGAACTTTACGAATACATATCTTTCCCTTTTCAACTTCATCCCTTATGTAGTTGAATCTCTGCTCAATATGTCTAGTCTTTTGATGTGCACGGGGTTCCTTGATTTTTACAATCGCACCCTCGTTATAACAAAAGATTTCTAGGGGGTCTTGAATGGTAGAGACCACCCCTAGATCGGTGATAAATTTCTTTATCCATGCAGCTTCCTGAGCTGCTAATGAGGCGGCTATGTATTCGGATTCTATAGTGGACAATGCTACCACGTCTTGTTTTAAACTCTTCCAAGACACTGCTCCTCCATTCATAATGAAGACATGCCCGGATTGTGACCGAGAATCATCTCGATCAGTTTGGAAACTCGCATTGGTGTAACCCTTTACAACAAGTTCCTCTTCATCAGATTCGTATATTAGAAACATATCCTTAGTCCTCCTAAGGTATTTTAATATACTTTTAACAGCCATCCAATGGTTATTACCTGGATTCTGCTGATATCTGCTTGTCATGCTTAACGCGCATGACAAGTCTGGTCTAGTGCATATCATCGCATACATGATGGATCCTATAGTAGACGCATATGGGATGTCCTTCATTCGATCTTCCTCATCCTTTGAGCTTGGACATTGAGATGTACTCAATATTTTCCCTCTTTGAATAGGTACCATACCTTTCTTAGAGTTTTCCATCTTGAACCTTTTCAAGATTTTATCAATATATGCACTTTGGTTGAAACCTATCAACCGCCTCGATCTGTCCCTATAGATCTTTATTCCTAAAATATAGGCGCTTCACCGATATCTTTTATGGAAAAACAACTTCCAAGCCAGGTTTTAACACCTTCCATGGTTGGAATATCATTTCCAAAAGTAGTATGTCATGAACATACAATACTAAGAATGTAATTATGTTCCCACTAGCCTTCTTGCAAGATTGAGTTATATCACTAAACACTTGGTTTTTCTCTCAAACTCACTTAAACAACACTTGGATGAAAGCAAAGTCTTTAAGAGTTGATAACAATATAAAAAGTAATAATAAACACAAGAAGTAATTTTCAAGATACTTGCATATATTACTTCTCAACTCAAATATTACAAGACTCTTACAAGAATACTGTTATGAGTTACGATGCGAAACTATATATAATACTACCTATAGTCGGATATACTTTGATACAAGCTGGAATCCTCTAACTAAAGCAAATACTACAAAGCTATAGTTTAAGGTATCTCAGATAAAGTCTTATGTGAGATATGGTAGTCAGGACATGTCCCTGAGTTACCTTTTGTCACCAACTAAAGTTGGTAACTTGTACTAACATAAAAAGATGAACAGTGGAATAAAGTATGGTCAACTACATGGCCCTTTGAGAAAGCGTCATGCAGTATCAGAAGTCTGCAGCGGAGTGTCAGAGACCATACTTATGTCCACTGGTTCATAGCAGTGTCTTCTGAAGGTTAAATGGCTTCGGAAGAACAAGTACTTCCGAAGCCATTTATACTTCGGAAGAGGCTACTTCTTCCGAGGCTTGAGGACTTCTTCTTTTCTTCATACTTCGGAAGTTGTCTTCTGATTTCTTCTTCTTAGACTTGATCTTCAGAAGTAAGTACTTTGACTTCAGAAGTAGAGTTTGTCTTCGGAATTTGATCTTTTACATTGTCTTTGGAAGAACTCTACTTCCTTCGGAAGTTCCACACTTGGCTTTGCAAGCCTTTGTAAGTAGCACCAAAATTTGTCTAAGTGATTGGGTTTTGGTTGCACCAGCCTTCTTCTTGATCCAACAAACTCCCCCTAGGCTGATGCTACCAAAACCTCACTTGTTTCTGCTCCTCAAAACCTTTAGCACCAAGGAGAGTAAATACTTGTCAGTTTCCTTGTTCTTCCATGATATGGTGCTGAGAAGTTTGTACAAATCTTTAGTTGATAAGAACTCCAGTCTGTCACCCTGAATGATATGTACCCTTTGTTGTGGCCCTCTGAAAAGAGTTAGTTGATGGGAGCTATAATCATTTTCCCATCTAACTATAGGTTCCGATTCAGGACCCTCCACCATTTGTAGAAAGGCTGTGCCCTTCGTGGGAGGTCTATCCTTGTCTTCCTTTCTTCTCGACTTCAACTCTTCTTCAATGTTAGCTTTTGCAATTAACTCAGCTAGATGAAGACTGCTCAGATGATTTCTGATGTGAGCAGTAGTTTCAGTGTTTGAGGGGTTAGAGAATGGTTTCTCTGCCAACTCAGTAATATCAAACCTGCTAGAGTGTAGCAGAGAGGTGGCATTTCAGCCTGTTGACTTCACCATTCTCCCTTTCCACAACAAAGTTGTGAGTAGCTTCATCGAACCTCTACTGGATTATTTTCTTTCTAGGCACAAGAGACTGACTAGGAATCTTGTCCTCTTCCTTGTATCCAGTAGAGTCACCAACTTCCTTCTTAGTCTCTTCTCTTCATCATTTAATGAGTCTGAGTCGAGGCCTAGAAGTTCTGCAGCATGGTCTAGTGTTCCTCTAGGCAGATCAAGAAATTTATCTCTTGTGAGGGAACGTGAAGATCCATCAACATATGTTACGTTAACAGAGTCTTCCTCACAGGAGATGTCACTTAAAGTTATGTAGTTGGTGAGCTTAGTCTTGATTGCCTTAAACTCCTAAAGGGAGAGATGTTTGGAAGGCTGAGGAAATAGTTTAGAAGGTTGTTGGGTAGGATGTGGTGTAGTGGTTCTGGTAAGAGTTTTGGGTTGAAGGATGGGTAGTTTAGGTGGTTGAGAAGAGGAAGTGGATGAGGATAGAGGTATGGGTTCAAGAGTGTAAGGCTTAGTTTTGATGATGAATGGAAAGGGAATTGGTTCAGGTTGGGGTTGAGTGGTTGGTGTGGAGGTCATCCCCTCTACCCTTCTGTATATCTCTCTCGTTTTCCCCAAAAAAATATTAGCCTTGATTTCACTAACTATTTGTTGGAGTGTGCTTTCAGACATGGGACCCACCTGCCTTCCAGAGAAGCCGTGAGCCAGAGATAGTCTTTCATCCAGGCTTTCTCATCTATCTTCTTGGTTGCAGTGACCCTTGCTTCTTCTTCCTTCTTCTTCTTCTCCATCAACTTCTCTCTTGCAGCTCTTTTTCTCTCTTTCTCCAATTGATCCTGCTCTTTGTTGAAGAGACATAGGATCATTTCATCATTATGTGGAGACAGCTCTTGAAGAGAGAAACCTCTGGAGGTTAGGAAGGCTATCCTTTCCCTCCTGAGCTGCATGTTAGCTTCCCTCTGTTCCTTTTCTCTTTCTTCCTCTAAGGCCAACCGTGTTGCTTCCTGTTGCAATCTGGTTGCCTTTTCCAGTTCAACCAACTCCTCTAATGGTAGCAGGAGTGTTTCTTCATTGGCAGCTCCAAGCTTGATGAGCTGGTTAATAATCTCTACTCTCTTTTTGTTAACTGCCTCCTGGTTGGCTGTAGCTGCTTTTGTACTGGCAGCTAATAGCTTCCCAGTTGGAAGTCTTCCTTTTCTCTTTAGCTTTTCAATCTTCTCCTCTTCCTAAAGCTCTTCCACAGTCATTTTCTTCTTTTCTTTGTTATCTTTTGAAGAGCTTGACTTTGGTGGTTCTTGGAGAGTGGATTCGGATCGTGAGAGAGGCAGAGAGGGTGTCTGAACAAGAGGTTGATCCAAAGAGTCCTCACTATTCACCTTAGATGCCAGCTCTAGGATTGCATCTGTGATGATTAGTTCCTCGGACATTGAGAGCAGTCCTTCCGCAGCTTCCATTTCAGCTTCAGAAGATTCGGCTTGTTCTTCTGAGGCTTTAACTTCAGCTTTGGAAGTTTGAGGGGGGCAGATTCTGTCCCAACTGTTTTAGTTACTAGCATTTCCCCTTCGAATTGAATCTCAGATTCCATGTGGACCTTAGGTTGACCAACTTCTTCCATAGTGGTAGAAGGTGCGCTTAGCCTCTGAAGCTCTTCAGCTCCAAAATACATCATTGTTGCATCAGGCTTGGCTGATCAAGAGAGGATCTCAACAAAAACTTGGAGAAGATTTTGTAGAGATCTTTGAGCATCCTTTGGTCAATTTACAATACGACTTAAGATGGCTCAAAGAAAGTTGTAATGGGAGCCAAGAATTGGGAAGTTAAAGTTTAGCTCTATGGTTCCTCATATGTTTGTCTCTGAACACCCTCCCCCTTTTTAGTAGCATCATCTTGAGAGCTAGATGAGCTGGAGGAAGAGGTCAAGGAGACCTGAATAGGTACATGCCTAACAGATCTCTTAATCTATTTCTGAGCTAGTTGAGCCTTGAGATTGTCAATCTCAAGTTGTTGAGTGGCAGACCTTTCTTCTAAAGTCCTAAACTTGGATTCAAGGTTTGGGATTTAGATAGTAGGTCTTGAATGAAGAGTTGCATACTTCCCTCATATTCTTTTGAAGAATCACGGGGAGATGAGGTCACATACATAGTATGTTCAGCCTCATCACCAGATGTGGTTTCTTGGCACCCTGGTTCCCCTGCTTAATGATGTCTCTTTCAAAGTCTTCAAAAGGCATGGTTGCCGCAGATTCAGTCCATAATTGTTACCACTATCCATAAGGTCCATTGAGGCACCTTCTGTAGTGGCAGCTGAATCTGCATGTGTCCCCTCCACATCAGTGGGACTCACCTCAGTAAGGGTTTGCTGAAGGGAGTTGGAGATAAGAGGTCTCTCTAGGCTTTGTTGATCTTGGAGAGGGTGTGGTAGATCAACTTCATTCCCATGGAGGGACGTTATCTCTTCATCAGTTTTGAAGAGAAGGTCAATGACAGATAAGGAGGTTAAGCCTACTGACCCGGGACCTTGGTCAATGTCTACAGGCGTTGAGCCTCTGGTGGGACTGTCCCTTGTTGGCTGCTCAAAGGAGTGTAAATACTTACCCTAAGGGCTTTCAGATGGGTAGTGGGCTCATGGGTTTGAGACTAAGAAGACTCAAGACCCATATTAAGGTCAATGGTGAAGGATGGTGAGACCTCAGGCTGAGTGGGAGCCCAATGTTCCACTCTAGCTTTTTTAGGTTGAACATGAGGAGCTTGTTCAATCAGAGTAGATTGAGAAAGGGTTCGTTTAGGGTATCTTTGGTAGGTGGTGGTGATGGGAGGAGAAGGTAAAATTGGTATTATGGGGCAGTTGCTGATGTGGGTTCCTCACCTGTGGGTTCAACACGGATGTCACTAGGAGCTATATGCTCAGTTATACCTGGAAGTAGAAAAGTGTACCTTCCAGTGAAGTTGGTGGACACCTTCTTCAGATTTTTGAAGATGGTAGGACTCATTTGAGGGACAGGCAGTATGGCTACATAGACAAGCCGACTCTGGTCCAGCTCACAGTTGATGATGTGCTGAAGAAATCTGGGATACATAAAGAATGTTTCCCTCTGGAGATTTCCAATAGATTGGTCATCATAAATCTTGAGTAGTTGAAGTGGAGGCCTCTCACCAATCCATGAACTAAGTACCCTAGTTCATATGGGATTTGGTTCCATCCCCCAGATTTGTTTGATAGACAGTGAAGGACAATGTGCAGGAGGAACTTCCAGTTGTAGGAGAAGTTGAATTTGTAGATAGTCGACCTGCTCACGTCTCCACCATATCCTATGAGGATGTAGGTGTTGTCTAAATCTGCTTTTGGGAACTTTATGGGTGCACCCTCATCATGAAGCTCGAGATGTTACCTGATAAGTTGTACAGTGATGACCAACTCTTGGCCACAAATGCGGGATCGCATCACATGAACCCCATTTAGGGTTTCAATCTGACTATTATCCCCAAATTCAGCCATTTGATTGGAGTAAACAGTGGGATTAATAGTTAGGGTTGTGCAATAGGATGATTGAGTGAGGAAGGAGATGATTTCAAAGAAGTCCTCATCTCTTGAAGAGTCAAGAAGTGCGACTTGGTTGTGTTGAGGATTTAGGGCTATGAGAAAAGTTGAAGGTAGAAGAGTTGGAGCTTAGGTTAATTGGGGAGAAAGGAAACTTATAGGGCATTAAAAATTTGTGGTAAGAAGATGAGAATGAATAGTCAGGATTATTTAAAAGAGGGTGAAATGGCAGTAATGGGGTTAGGATAAGGTGATGTGATGGTTTAGTGGATGAAGTGATAGGGGCAGTAAGGTTTAATTCAGGTATAATCTGACATCATTGACAAAATTTTTACTTTTTATAGTGTGGGGCCCAAGAGATTTCCGTTACACAGTAAAATCTCTCTTTCGAATATAAAACATTTCCGAAGGTAATTTGTCTTCCGAAGGCAATTCCTACTTCCAAAGGTAAAAGGTTACTTACGAGAGTAAAGATTGCTTTCCGAATGGAAGGTTTTGTAAGCTTTGGAAGTAGATCTGATATGAAATCAATTGCTTCTTCCAAGACTAAAAACTCTTCCGAGAAGAAAAATTATCCTTGGAGAAATTTTGCTTCAGAAGATATGTAAAATGTCTTCCGAGGGTTAATTTCTCTTCGGAAGAAATTTATACTTAGAAAATTTTAGAGAGACCTTTTGTAACAGGGCTGAGATTGTATTGACATAAGACATTACATATTAAAAAGGTTTTCAAAAGAGTTAAGCTAATAAATCTTTATCATCCCAATAGCGGTTATGAGATACTTAAATCTTTGTTCAACAAAAGCTTTGGTGAACAAATCAGCATATTGTTCATTTGAATCAACTTTGATTAGCTTATTCAGATTCTTCTCATGAATATCTCTAATGAAATGGTACCTGATATCAATATGCTTTGTCTTGGAGTGCTTCATTGGATTTTTAGTGATGGAGATAGCATTGTTGTTGTCAATATGGATAGGAGTACTCATAAAGTTGAATCCATAGTCTAACATCTAATTCTGAATCCATAGTAGCTGAGCACGGCAACTTGCAGCACCAATGTATTCAGCTTCAGCAGTAGATGTAGAGATACAGGATTGCTTCTTGCATTGCCATGAGATGATCCTTCCACCAAGAAATTGACATTCTCCTGATGTTGATTTCTTGTCAATGTTGCAGCCACCATAGTCACTATCAGAGTATCCATAGAGATTAAAATCATTGTTCCTAGGATACTAGAGACAGAGTATCCATAGAGATTAAAATCATTGTTCCTAGGATACTAGAGACCTAGTTTAGTGCTCCTTTGAGGTATCAGAGGATTCTCTTCGTAGTAGCTAGGTGAGACACCTTTGGAACAGCCTGATATCTTGCACAGATGCAACTTGCAAACATATATCAGGTCTACTAGCTGTGAGATACATCAGAGAACCATAATCACCCTATGCTGATGTTGATCAGTATCCTCCCCTTCAAATTCAGGACAAAGATTATGGTTTCTAGGTATGGGTGTCTTAGCTGGCTTATAATCTTTCATCTCAAATCTTTCTAAGATGCCAATTACGTACTTAGATTGATTAATGAAAACCCTTCCTTCAGTTGCTTCACCTGAATTCCAAGGAAAAAGTCCATTTTTCCCATGGAACTCATCTCAAACTTCTTCTTCATATTCTTTCAAAGTCTTTACACATTTGGTCATTTGAAGAACCAAATATGATGTCATCAACGTAAACTTGAACAAGCAAAATGTCCTTACCAGACTTCCTTATGAAGAGAGTCTTGTCAATGGTTCCTATTGTGTAACCATTCTTCAGAAGAAACTGAGACAAAGTCTCATATCACAACCTAGGTGCTTGGTGCAGCCCATATTGAGTTTTATCCAATTTGTATACATAGTTGGGATTCTGTGGGTCTTCAAATCCTTGAGGTCGGTACACATACACTTCCCTATCTATATCCCCATATGAAAGGCACACTTGGCATCAAGCTGGTAGACAGTAAAGTTCTTGGATGCAGCATAAGCAAGGAAGATCCTAACTGCCTCAAGTCTTGCAATAGGTGCAAAGACATCAGTATAATCAATTCCTTCCTCTTGAGTGTATCCTTGAATTTCCAGTCTTGCCTTGTTCTTGATAATCAAGCCTTTGTCATCTCTTTTGTTCCTGAAAACCCATTTAATGCCTATAGGTACTTGACCAGATGGTAACGGACATAGGTTCCAAACCTTTTGTCTCTTGACTGAAGCAGCTCCTCTTGCATCGATTCAACCCAGCTACTATCTTTCAAGGAATCTTCCACCTTCTTGGGTTCCATCTGGGATAAGAAGCATGAGTACAAGCAGACATTCCCATGATGAGTCTGCCCTCTTGTTCTCACACCTTCAGAGACATCCCAATGATGTTATCAGCTGGATGGGTGTTATGAATCCTTAAACAAGGAATCACTTCCAGTTGCAAAGATAAGTCCACATTAGACATATTTTGCTCAGGAACAGGAACACTGCGTCCAGCTGTTGTTTCAAACTCATTCAATGAGGACTGATTGAATGAATGAGAAACATCATCAAAGTTGGTTGTGAAGTAGCATTAACAGTTGCTTGTTCCTTCAAATGCTACTTCCCTCAGATTGGTGTTGTGTTGGATCACCTGATGATTTTAAGGATCAGTAGGTGATTCACTAGTTGAAGCTTTACTATTCCTTGATATAATCATACTATCATATCTGTAAATAGTGGGAGCTTGATTTATTGCAGCTCTTGGAGAACTTGGAGGAGGTCCGGGTAGCTCAAACAGTTGATTAGCATCGGCATCGGCATTGGCATCGGCATCGGCATCGGCATCGGCATCGGCATCGGCATCGGCATCGGCATCGGCATCGGCTTCGGCATCGGCATCGGCATCGGCATCGGCATCGGCATCGGCATCGGCATCGGCATCGGCATCGGCATCATCATCGGCATCAACATTATTTTGAGCGCCTATTCCAATTGAAACATTCTCACAAGAAGGTTTACAATAGTTTGGAAACAAATCTAAATCAAAATATGATCAGGTCCATTCCCCTAACACAAAGAGTGTGCTCATTTACAACTATATTGGATGACTCCTCAAATTGTTGATTCTTGATGTTGTATACTCTATAATCTTTAGAGCTAGAAGAGTATCCAACAAAGATAGCATCATCCGACTTTTCAACAAATTTTGCCAAATTGTCCTTTGTGTTAAGTATGGTAAACCTGCTACCAAAGGACCTTAGAAAGCCAATGAACGGTGGCATGTTGTTCTATAACTCATAGGGGTTTTTCCATGTGGCTTAACTACAAGAACTATGTTCTACACATAGCATGCAATGCTAACTACCTCTGCCTAGAATGTTAGAGGTAGTTTGGAATCAGCTTAACATAGTTCAAGCAGCCTCAATAAGTGTCCTGTTCCTCCTCTCAGCAACATCGTTTTGTTGAGGAGTTCTGGGAGCACTGTATTGTCTGACAATCCCTTTTGAGTTACAGAATGAGTCAACAACGAAGTTCTTAAACTCAGTCCCTTGATCACTTCTAATAATCTTAACCTTGTGATCAATTTGATTTTCTATTTTAAGAATAAAAGATTTTAATGTTCAGTAGTTTCATCTTTAGTTCTTAAAAATAATACCCATGTGAATCTTGTAAAATCATCAACTATCACAAGGCAGTATGATTTCCTTCCAATGCTCATTATACTTGTGGAATTCAAAAGATCCATGTGCAATAAGTGTAAGGGAGTAGTAATGGAGTTAACACTTTTGATTTATGAGATGCCCTGTGTTGTTTCCCTTTTAGGTATGCAACACAGTTATCTTTGCAAAAAAAATCCTTTTAGGCAAACCATGTACCAAGTTATTTTTAGCCAATTTGTTCTGTTGGGTTTGCAAGAACATAAAAACTAAGTTTAACCCATTAAACTTATTGAAAACGCAGCGGAATAACAACATATTATTGACTTACTTATAAGCTGAAAAATATGTTCTCTAGGTGACCATTTGAATGTATAAAGCAAACCCAAAATAAAAGGATCTAAATATGTGAATAAGCAAGCATGAACACATAAAACAAGCATAATAGACAACCATTAACAAGCTGCCAAAACTACCTTTCAGCAGTTGAGAACAATACTTCCAAAAGGGCTGCCAAAAACGTGGATTTGATGAAGATGGAGATGTCAAAATCGGCCAAGACTCCAAGAAGAGGAGGTCCTCAAGCTAGTATACCCCAAGCAATGTGCAAACACTCTCTTGTTAGGGAGATTAACACCAAGAGTGATTCCAAATCCACTCAATCAGCTGAAAAAGCCGAGAACTCTTTTGGGAGAGAAAAGACTTCAATAAACACTTTGCATGTGTGTGTTAGATGATATGGTAGTGTGTTAGACCAGCACTAAGTCATTAGTATTCAAGAAGGTAAAAACCCTCTCATTGGAGAGGGTTTGGGCGGCCAAATCACTTGACCAAATATTTTCCCTCTTAAATTCACTAAACAAACTTTATAGATTGGTCCCTTGTAAGTTTGTACAATTAACATTTAGTTGTAAAACTTATACACTCTTTTAATTACTTAATGTTATCTAACTAACTTAAATAACACTTAGTAATATTCTTGAACAAAATATCCTAATAAGTTGTTCCATCTCTCATGCAACTTATTTAGAAAACCCATTTTCTAAATTTGGTGTTATTATTCAATTACATGATCATATCATCAATTGAATATTAATTGTGTTTGCTAAGCTTGTTATTGGGTATAACCCGACTTGGATCATAACGTACTAACCGCATCAATATTCTATGTGTCTTGGGCACATAGAATCCAACATGTTCATTGTCTTAAAATTTACATGACACATATGTTTATGCCAAGTGTTGACTCCTCACTATTAGCTTTGGAAAGAAAGGATGATACTTCACCCATTGGGGAAGCATTGTTCATATCCAGCTTGTACATATCCCATTTCCTGGGAGATCTAAGAAGCACCAATTTTGAAGGAATTGTCATCCCTGGTTTGAGGATAATGCACTCATGTTCTATGAAAATCATTTGATGCTTTTGATCACAAAACTGAGAAACAGTTAACAAATTATGTTCAAGCTGTTTGATAAAGTTAACTTTGTTAACTTTTAACTTCCCGTTGGATATACTCCCCCTACCAGAAATATATCCTCCAGCCTCACCTCCGAATTGGACAGGACCTCCATCATAGTGTTGAAACTGTGAAGGAGAGATCTGTTCCCCGTCATGTGCCTGGAGCATCCATTATCCACAATCCATACATTGTTGTTCTTGTCATATGGATATCCCTGCATACAAGATAAGATTATTAGTTTTGATTGGAGACCCAAGCCTTGTTGGTCTTGGGTTCTTCCAAGATAGTGACGTAATTGAACCAAAATTTAAGCATGGGGATTCAATGAATGTCTTTGAAGAAGAGGCTTAGGCTGTAGCATCTTTCTTGATCTTCCAATCCATCCTTTGGTTGATCATGGAAGATGTGCTTGTAGAAGCTTTTACAGCATGGCATTCTTCCGAAGCTTCTTTCTTTTTGGAAGAAGCCTTCACCACCTTTTCTTCTGACGCAGTCTTCTTATGGGATGGTTTCAAAGGAACTTTCTTGTTCTTCAGATCTTTAGCAGCTTTTGCTTCCGAGGCCATTTTCCCTTCGAAAGAAGGATTTTCTTCTGAAGACAACCTAGCTTTGGAAACTAGCTTTCCCTTTTTCATCACTTGGACCATCTGATAAGGTCCAAATGAGAAACCTTCCTTAACTCCTTCCTTTCTAACATTATTTGTATAATGTGTGCTAGCAGAATTGTAGTAACAATCTTTAGCCATGTGGTTTTGCAGACCACACATTATGCATGTAATGTTAGTCTTTTGGGAGCTTGTAGGTTGCTATTTCTTACTCTTTTTCTCTTTGTCAGCAACCTTTCCTTTCAACTTCTGATCCTTTGGTAGGATAGGAGTGCGGGTACTACACTCCTTTCCTGAATCAAAAGTACGTACCACCTGGAATCGAGCTGAGATAAAGACACCCTTTGTTTTGGGTCAATCATTAGCTTAGACTCAACCACTTTCTTAGCAATTCTTCTGGCAGCTTTAGCTCTGCTTCTTCTGGCTTTGGTGGTTAGGGTTTGATCTTCACTGGGAGAGGTGGGTTGGTTTACCTGTTCCTTCTGTGTGGTGGCCTCTATTGTTGCATCATTCTTCAACTCATGTGAAGATGGGTCAACAGATGGGACCTCTTGCTCTTTAGTACCACATCTAGGTTGTCTTATGGTCTCATAAGAATGTGGTGGAGTAATTTCATTGGTCCCTAACCTTCCTTTATTCTGATAATAGATTTTGGAGTGGGAGGACGATGCAATAATAGCTTCGAGGTTTTGCTTAGAAATAGCATACTTCCTGGCTTAAGCCTCGGCAGTGACAAGTTGGGCTTGATCCACAGACAATTTGGATATTAAATCCATTATTTGAGTCTTGTAATTAGTGTATTCATGTTTTAATAGGGAAACAGTTTTCTCTAACTCTTCAATTTTCTTTTGTTAGTCAGATTTAACCATTTTAAAATCAGATTTCAAAACATTTAAAGACTCAATATTAGATTTAATTTCCATATTGTAGTCTTGATATAATTTAACCTTAGCTATACAGGCAGGAGTACAGAGATGTTCATAGACCTGGTTAACATCTGTTTCGGCCATGAGAGCTTGAGCAGGAGTCATATCCTGTACCATAAAGCTCCAGTCGACTTCTTGAGCCATTGCAGCTATTTCAGTCGACTTCCTAGTGGGCTTTGATGTAGAGGGACGTGCGGAGGCCTGTGGGGTTCCTGGATTTGATTTGGGAGCCTTGCATTCCCTTGCAAAGTGACCAAGTTGGTTACAGTTGTAACATTTGGCCTTGGTTTTGTCAAATCCAAACTTGTTGGTAGTTGGGTTTTAAGGGAATTGCCTTCCAGTTCTCTTAAAGAACTTCTTCACTCTATAGGTTAAAAGATCCATCTGTTGGACGATGTCCACATACTCTACATCATCTGGACTGAAACACTCTAGATCATCAAAGCAGTACTAAAAGTCACCAGAGTGTCCACTTCCTGAGACAAAGGCACAGATGTCTTGAAAGGAACTGTGCTGAACCTGTTGAGACCTTGGAGTCTTAGGAAAAGTGATGTAAGGTCCAGAAGAGTAGGATTGCTACTAGTTGTATGTCAGGTATTGCTGAGGTTGTGGGGGTACTGAGCCTTCAGCAACCATTAAAGCATTGCTAGCAGGAAGAATCAGAGATCTGCTTGTTTGATGGCCCTTCTTACTCTCCATCGCTAAACGGTATCCTCAAGGATGTCATAGAGTTCAGTCATAGTAAGAGTTTTCAAGTTCTCTGTCCTCTTGATAGAGACACAGCAGAATGTCCACTCATATGGAAGAGCACTCATGAACTTTCTTGTAAGATCTCTAAGTTCAGGAGTGATCTTCACAGACTGAAAAGAAGAAATAAGATCCATGTACCTGAAATACTGCTGGTTGAGAGTTTCTCTAGCAATATAAGTGAAGTTCTTGAACTGCTGCTTTAGTGAGTCATTCTTAGAGTTGTTGGAGCTTGAATGCATCTGAGCAAATGCATCAAACAATTCTTTGGTAGACTTACAATGCTCAAACCCCACCATGATGGAGTTGGGTATTGTAGTCATGAGAATAGTCATTGCATTGCTATCAATGTCCATCTTCTTTTGGTCCTCGTCAGAATAATCTTCAACAGTCTTTTCTATCATGGCACCGTTTCCACCAGGTGCTGCCACCTTGGGTTTATACGGGTCGTTGACAATGGAGTTCCACATTTTGTTGTCTTGGTATCTGATGAAGCCTTCCATTCTTCTGCTCCAAGACCTAAAGTTTTCAGGAGTAATGATGTGAGCTTTGGTCATAATTCCCATCTCTACTTCGGATTTGTTAAGGGCCATTTTGAGAGAATTGTAAGGAGGACTGAAAAACAAGTTGATTTGGATTATTAGATCTCACAATCAAGAGCCTAAAAAGCTCTTATACTAATTGCAAGATCGGTTTATGTCACTAAACACTGGTTTTTCTCTCAAACTCACTTAAACAACACTTGGATGAAGCAAAGTCTTTAAGAGTTGATAACAATATAATAAGTAATAATAAACACAAGAAGTAATTTTTAAGGTACTTGCATATATTGCTTCTCAACTCAAATATTACAAGACTCGTACAAGCATACTGTTATAAGTTACAATGAGAAACTATATATAATGCTACCTACAGCCGGATATACTTTGATACCAGCTGGAATCGTCTAACTAAAGCAAATACTACAAAGCTATAGTTTAAGGTATCTCAGATAAAGTCTTATCTAAGATATGGTAGTTACGACATGTCCCTGACTTACCTTTTGTCACCAACTAAAGTTGGTAACTTGTACTAACATAAAAGGTGAACAGTAGAATAAAGTATGGTCAACTTCATGGCCCTTTGAGAAAACGCCATGCAGTATCAGAGGTCTGCAGCGGAGTGTCAGAGACCATACTTATGTCCACTGGTTCATAGCAATGTCTTCTGAAGGTTAAATGGCTTCGGAAGAACAAGTACTTCTGAAGCCACTTGCACTTCGGAAGAAGCTACTTCTTCAAAGGCTTGAGGACTTCTTCTTCTTTTCATCATTCAGAAGTAGTCTTTGGATTTCTTCTTCTCAGACTTGATCTTCAGAAGTAAGTTCTTTGACTTTGAAAGTAGAGTTTGTCTTTGGAAGTTGATCTTTCACTCTGTATTCGGAAGAACTCTACTTCCTTCGGAAGTTCCACACTTGGCTTCGGAAACCTTTGTAAGTAGCACCAAAATTTGTCTAAGTGATTTGGTTTTGGTTGCACCAGCCTTCTTCTTGATCCAATACTTCTTATATACACAAGCCTCGTCAGTGTTCTTGATGAAACCAAATTTCTTGATCTTTTCATTAAAACGTTGATTCTAACTTCTCGATGCTTGTTTCAATCCATAGATTGATCTCTTTAACTTGCATACTTTATTAGGATATTATGGATCAACAAAACCATCAGGCTGAACCATATGGACAGTCTCTTCGAGATGTCCATTAAAAAAGTGGTTTTGACATCCATCTGCCAAATCTCATAGTCATAATATGCAGCTATGGCAAATAATATCCTAATTGACTTTAGCATTGCCATAGGCGAGAAGGTTTAATAATAATCAACCCTTTGAGTTTGAGTGAAACCTTTTGCTACAAGTCTTGCTTTATAAGTATCTAAGTTTCCATGCATATCCCTTTTCTTCTTGAAAACCCACTTGCATCCAACCGGTTTGGGGTTAAGTGGAGGGTTAACCAATTCCCAAACTTAGTTGTCATACGTGGATTGCATCTCTACGTTCATGGCTTCCAGCCATTTGTCACAATCCGAGTTGGACATTGCATCTTGGTATGTAGTTGGCTCATCAGAGTCAACCACATAGCATCCATTCATGAAAATTCCATATCTTTCAGGTGGAATGATAACTGTACCAGATCTGCGAACATTTTATGTGTATTGATCAACCTCTTGATCATCATTAACAACTTCCTGTTGATTTCTAGTGTCAACCAAACGTGTATCGGCTTGTGGATCTTGATCCTCATCAAATTCCACTGTTCTATACGTTATTCCTTCCATAAGGAACTTAGCTTCCTAGAACTCTGCCTTTCGAGCAATAAATACTTTTCGCTCTGTTGGATCAAAGAAGTAGTATCCTATACAGTCTTTGAGATATCCAACAAATATACACTTAGTGGATCGACTTTCCAACTTGTTTTGGGTGTTTAGCTTAACATAGGCTTCACAACCCCATACTTTTAAATATGACACTGATGGAACTCTTCCATGCCATATTTCAGAAGGTGTCGAATCCACTTTCTTGTTCGAGGCCATATTCAAAATACGAGCCACGGAGAGCAATGCGAAACCCCAAAATGATAGAGGTAGTGAGCTTATAGCCATCATAGATCGAACCATATCTAGTAGGGTTCAGTTTCTCTTTTCAGACACACCATTATGTTATGGCATTCTGGGTGGAGTATGTTGTGAGATAATCCCACAACTTCGTAGATGATCTTGAAAAGCCTCACTGAGGTATTCACCTCCTCTATCTGAATGAAGAACTTTGACATTCTTATTGAGTTGATTTTCTACTTCATTCTTGGAGATTTTGAACATTTCAAAAGCTTCATATTTATGTGTCATCAAGTACACATAACCATAGCGACTTTTGTTTTCAAAAGACCATTCTTTTGAAGTGTTTGAATCTGATTCTTGTTTATGTGACCAAGACAACAATGCCAAAGATATGAATCACTTAAACCAATTTTAAGTTTCTTGGTGCTTGTTTAGTATAATGATTTATTATAGGATAAATCATCATGAACCAATTCATAGATACCATAAAAAGGCATATCCTTGAAATAAAATGCATCATCCACACAAACATAAATTCCATTGCTAACAAACTTTAATTCATAACCATATTGTTTTTAAAAGGGAAACAGAAATTATGTTCCGAGTCAAACTAGGGGCATACAAAATGTTCTTAAGAACAACTTCCAAACCATTTGAAAGTTTCAAAACATAGTCTCCTTGGGCTTCGACATCAAATTTTGCTCCGTTGCCCATGTAGAGACTTGTGTCTCCCTTCTTGAAGTGCTTATTTCTTTTGAACCCCTACAACAAATTGCAAATATGAGTTCCACATCCGGTATCCAATACCCATGTGTTTGAAGAAATAACATTTAAACCAATATGAATCATGAAAGTTGTACCTGAGGATTGCCCAACATCCCTCTTGTTTCTCAACTCTTTGAGATAGGTTGGACATGTTAGATTCTATATGCCCAAGACACATAGAACATTGATGCAGTTAGTATGTCATGATCCAAGTCAGGTTATACCCAATAACAAGCTTTGCAATCACCGACAATTATTCAATTGATGATATGATCATGCAATTAAATAATAACACCAAATTTAGAAAATGGGTTTTCTAAATAAGTTGCATATGAGATTGAACAATTTATATGGATATTTTGTTTATAGATATTGTTTGTAATGTTATTTAAGTTATTTAAATAACATCAAATAATTAGTGAATGTGTATGTGTTATTCTAATAAAAGGTTTATTGAATGAACAACTTTTAAAAAGGAAATGACTTGTTAATGTGTTAATATTTCATTTAACTTTTGGGGGAAATCAATTAACAAAATGAGGTTTCGGCCGCCCTTGGAGGATGGCCTCCTCTTAGTTTTGTTGATATCTTTGAAAACATACACACTTGACTCAAACATTCACTCCATCTCTTTTTCTCTCTCACACATGCAATAGAACAACACAAGAAAGGGTTTTTCTTGTTCTTGTTGAAGAGAACTCGGCTGAAAGGTTTTTCCAGAAGAGTTTCCCTTCGTTTTGGTGTTCAATCCTAGCATCTAAGGTGTTTTGTGATAGTGCTTGGGGTATACTAGCTTGAGGGATCCTTCCTTGGAGCCTTGGCCGAAGCTTTAGCATCTTATCTCTCTACCTTGGTCGACATTTCAGCAGGAGAAAGGTAGTTAATCACAGCTTCATGTAGCTGTGATTTTATGTTCACTTTCATTATGTTCATAGCTTGTTTATTCACATAAAAGATCCCCTTTGTTCTTGGGTTTATTCACACTTTAAAACATCAAATAGAACATGTTTTTCAGCTTACAAACAATGTAATAATGTTAAACTTCCGCTGTGTTTTACAAAGTTTAAGTGGTTAAACTATGTCTTGTGTTCTAACAAACCCCAACAGGACAATTCCTTTTCCAATGTCCTATCTCACCACACTCAAAGCATGGATCGTTCTCTGTTACCTTAGGCTTCTTAAGCTTAGGCTTTGAATTTCTGCTTTAGCCTTCCCATTCCCTTTGCCTTTGATGTACCCCTTTCTTTTGGCAACATTTGCCTTGGGATCGGGGAATGGCCTTTTCTTATTGCCTCCCTCATTGATTGATAGAACAGGTAGAACGTTTCTACCCATCCCAGCCTCGGCTGTTTTGAGCATTACGTGAAGTTCACCAATGCTCTTGTCCCACCTGTTCATATTGTAATTCATTATGAATGTCTCAAACCTTTTAGTTAGGCCATTAAGGATCAAATCCATGGCCAACTCCTTTGAGACAGGGCAGTTAAGCCTCTCGAGGTGATCAACGTGGCTTTTCATCTCTACCCTAGCTTGTTGAAGGAACATTTCCTTCAACTAGGTAATCATGTCATATGCCCTATGATGCTCCAAGTCCTTTTGGAGTTCAGGAATCATAGTTCCCAACATGAGGTAGGAAACCTGCATGGAATCCTCAGTATACTGAAGCCAATCGTTATAGGCCTCAACATCCTTGGGGTCGGGTTGGTCAGGAATGGGATCATCAAGGACATAGGCCTTTTTCTTTTGCTTGAGAACAATTCTCAAGTTTTGAAACTAGTCCATAAAGTTATTATGGTTAAGACGATCCTTCTCTAAGATGGTTCTTAGCGATAGGGCATGGACGGTCGGGGTGGTAGCATTATTGTTTGTGGCCATTTCTACAAAATTTACAAAGTTCATATTTGTATTTCTGAAAAATTACATTTTAAACATTAATACCCTTTCCATGTCTCATAGACACTTAATAATTAAAATCTAGAATCTAACGTTACATTTAAATGATGGTTAGGTGACCTTTATCCCGTTATTTAAATTAACAAGGTAGTCAACATTTGACAATTGCAACCTATTGCAACTTCTAGCTTTACGGGATCGGTTAAACATCTTATGTTTAGTTGGCATGTAAAATCCCATCAACACCATTGTACGCCATGCTTCGTGACCCTATGCACATGGTTTCCAATTCAAGTCGTCCTACTTACACACACATGTGAGTTTACACATACAAGTGGTTAGGTGACCTTTATCCCACAAATATGTTAAGCCCACCTCAAACACACATGTTCCCTAAAAATGGTTAGGTGACCTTTATCCATAAATAGTTCTCAAGGGATTCGAGTGTCGTGTAAAAGGGTGGTGTTAAACTCGTTTCCAAAGGGATTTTAGTTTTCATTAATTCTAGTTATGAAAACTCTATGTACCTTGTATTTTCATGCTTTCAAATACATGGCACCCTATGGTTCTCTTTTTAGTAAAAAACCCTTTTGTTAAAATCATTAATCCTTTAATAACCTTTTATTAGTCACTTAATGATTAGGAACCATAAATTTTCTGCTTGTTTTGTTTGTTAATTAGTTTGTTTTGCACATCCAAATATCAAACAACCATCATATAACAAACAACCAAACAAGCATAATCAAACAATCACAAGTGCATAACCATAGCTACTAAGTTGACAACACTTGTTTGCCATCACAAGTGTTGTCATTTGGTCTTTCCTAAGTGTTAATCACAACACAAAAGATAGGATCTCCAAAGACCCCCACTTGAAGTTGCATCCAAATGCTTCAAGTCCTTCTCTTTGTGCCTTCCCTTTGTGCTTCCATCTTGTGCATCTTCTTTTACAAAATTTATATCCTAATACAAATTTTCTAATGAAAGAAAATACACCTAATCTATTTATTACATCACCATTGAATGAATAAATAAATTACATCCAAATAAAAGCACAAAAGAATAATATTACAACCCATTATGAATGAAATCAACCAAAACAAACATTCAACCAAACAACCAAAGCAACACAAGGTCAAGGATAGGTTATGAACCAATATGAAACAATATTCAAGAACCAAAATAAATCGTCATTTAACCCTAAATTTTCAGCCAACATAAATCAAGAATTTAGGGTTTTTGTCCAAACAAATATATAATCAAACATTTGACATCTATCTTTCAAGGTTTAATCATAAGCATGTAAGGTATAACTTTGAAAGATTGGGGATTCATCATATCATCACAAAAAAGCCCCTATTAGGTTGTTAAATTCCTATAAAACCATTTTTACAGGACAAAAGAAGCTAGTTATCCACATATCCGGCTCTAGATGCCAATGTTGGGTTTGTTAGACCATTATCAAAGTTGTTTAACCATTTAACCATGAAAAACACAGCGAAATAAAACCTTAATACTATATTTAGTAAACTGAAAATTAAGGCATAATACTTAGCAATAACAAAACCAAGAACATAGGTTCATATATATGTGTATGAACTAGCTATCAAGAAGAAATAACAACCAAAACAACACCCATGATGCTACCTTTCAGGAGCTGCCAAAACGTGAGATTTGATGAAGATGATGATGTTCTTGAACGACCAAAACACCAAGGAAAAGTGTCCTCAAGCTCCCATACCCACAAGCATCAAGCAAGCACCTTTGTTGCTAGGATTTGAACACCAAGAACCAAAGAAGAAGCTACTGAAAAAACCCCTTTTCCAGCCGTGAGTTTCTTGAAGTTTTGGAGAGTTTTGTTCTTCTTGGCTTTTGCATGTGAGAGAGAGAAGGAGGTGGAGTGTTAGACTAGTTAATGAAGTCGTGTTCCAAGACAAAACAAAGTGAACCAACCTTTCTAAAGGGGCGGCCAAAATAGGTATTCAAATTGGGGTCCCCCCCCCCCCCAATTTTGTTAACCATTTTATTTTAACTAGACATTTAACTAAGTTGTATAATTAACCCTTTAATCATATAACTCATACACACTTTTATTACTTGATGTTATTTAACCAATTTGAATAACATTACAAATAATACCTATGAACAAAATATCCTTATAAGTTGTTTCATCTCATATACAATTTATTTAGAAAACCCACTTTTCCAAATTGGTGTAATTATTTAATTTCATGATCATATCATCAATTATATATATATATATTGGTGTTTGCTAAGCTTGTTATTAGGTATGACACGACTTGGATCATAATGTACTAACCACATCAATGTTCTATGTGTCTTGGGCATAAAGAATCCAACAAAAATCTGATTTCAAAAAGACTAAAAATGATTATAAGTTAAAGATAGAGAACTTGGAGAAACCAATTTCAGTTCTTAAACATGAGCACAAAAATTATAGGACTCAGATCAAGGAACTCATAACTAAGTTGACTGAATGCCAGGCTATGCTTGTGATCAGCAAAGCTAGGGCAGAAAAATGTGTTCCTGAAGAAGAGACCTACAAGAACATGATACCCTTATCCTTGCATGCAAAAGTGTGTTATCAGAATAAGCAGGGGCTGAGATCTTGTGAGATAGCTCCACCATACACAATCTTGTCTGTAAGATCTCCTAGGTGTGGAACTTGTGAAGATGAGCTTCTCCTCATGGATCCTTTGACTGAAGAGGATGAAGAGGAGATGATGAAGAATGGCTCTAAGAGGAGTGAAGAATAGCATTCTAAGAAGGCTCATCATCTCTCTAAGGAGAGTAAAGCTGTTAGGATGACCAAGTCCAAGAGAAAGAACTTGATCAGAAAGGGCAAAAGAAAGGCAAGAAAGGCTCAGGAGATCAAGGCCACCTTCAGCTCTGCATAGAAACAAGTTTTTGTTTCTGCATGATTTGAAGTGGTTAACACTGAGGACACAAACTTGAACTCCAATAACAAGAGTTCTAGTTCACATCCAAGTCATCCCATCATTAAGAAGAAGGTTGATAAGTTGTTCACCACTGCTGTATAACATGAACCATCAAGCTCCATGGGTAGTTCCAACCCCACAAGGACTGCCACCTCATCTGAGAAGATGAAGATGGAGAATGAAAGTGATCATGTAAAGCCTTGTTCCCGGGATGCTTACAGCTGGTCATTCATCGCACATAAAACATATGATTTCATCTTCTTACATAAAAGCGTTGCAGCGGAAACATTAAAACAACATTTTCATTTCATCAAAATGCTTTGGAAAAATAATACAACTGTTCATTTCATAATATCATTTTACATTTCATTACAAAAGCATTAAAAACAAAGGATTCCATTCCAAAAGAACTGAGTAGTTGTCCCGTGCCATCCTTAGCAGTTACCTGCCAACTGGAAACACATCAAAGTCAGTGTTGCTGAGTGAGTTCTAGTTTTAAAAAAAACATACTTTTCTTTCATTAAAACTGTTCTTTACTTTCGTACACGATCACACAACCTACATACATAGGATAATATAATTATTTTCTTCCATTACGTTCGTTACCTTCTTTCATTCATTAATCATCGCACGTTAATTTATCATTCGCTTCATTTGTTCATAACGTCAATTCTTCAGTTCGTTCATTTCATACATATCACACCTTCCCTTTCCGTCCCATTCTTAGTTTAAGTTAAGGTTTATTTTGAAAATTTACTCATTTCCCTTAAACTTGGCTCTGATACCAACTTGTAAGGCCCCGTTCCGGGATGCTTACAGCTGGTCATTTATCGCACATAAAACATATGATTTCATCCTCTTACATAAAAGCCTTGCAACGGAAACATTAAAACAACATTTTCGTTTCATTAAAATGCTTTGGAAAAATAATAAAACTTTTCATTTCATAATATCATTTTACATTTCATTACAAAAGCATTAAAAACAATGGATGCCATTCCGAAAGAACTGAGTAGTCGTCCCGTGCCATCCTCAGCAACATACCTGCCAACTAGAAACACATCTAAGACAGTGTTTCTGAGTGAGTTCTAGTTTTAAAATAAAACATACTTTTCTTTCATTAAAACCGTTCTTTACTTTCGTACGCGATCACACAACCTACATACATACAGATAATATAATTATTTTCTTCCATTACGTTCGTTACCTTCTTTCATTCATTAATCATCGCACGTTAATTTATCATTCGCTTCATTTGTTCATAACGTCATTTCTTCAGTTCGTTCATTTCATACATATCGCACCTTTCGCACAAATCGCACCTTCGCATCATCGTATCCAAATACATATCGCACAAATCGCACACATGAGGTAGCCAAAATCGCATGCTACATAGCACACTAGTAAATACCACATCGCACGTATCGGAGCAGTTACCAAAACTGAACTCCCTACGTGTCTATAGTCCCTTATCATCATACATATCGCACAAATCGCACCAATGGAGTGGTCACTAAGACCGACTCCCACTATGTGTGTGAGAACTCTTAGGGTTTTAGCCAGAATCGCACGCTACCTCATGGTTAGCCAAAATCGCACGCTACATAATCCACATGAGGTAGCCAAAATCGTACGCTACATAGCACACAGTAAATTCCACATCGCACGTATCGGAGCAGTTACCAAAACTGAACTCCCTACTGTGTCTATATTCCCTTATGAGTTAGCCAAGATCGCACATTATAAATACACACACAATTGAGCTAAAAACTCTCAACGAGTCATGAACCTCCTTCATTACTCTTGCAAGCCATTCATGCTCTCATTCCTTCGTTCATGCTTACATTCATTCATTATTTTCCTCTTTTTATTATCTTCCACTTTATGTTACATAATACTTTCATTACATTCGTTAACGTTCAACGCAAAACCACATGAAGAAAATCATACATAATAAAATAAGGAACATAACAACATACACATCAATCACACAAGGCAACATCGCATACCCATAATTACATCATGCATAACATACACCATCATACATCACACAAATCATGCGCATCATATCATTATCATCATCAGCTTATCATCATACATCATCTTAAATCATCCATGCCCATCACATCATTTACAACCCCAAAGGTCTAAGCCTATATCCGCACTTTCCCGAAAGTCAGACAATACTATGGTCCTTCGGGCATATGGACCCTATTCGGTCGCATGGTCTTCCATGCGTATGAGAACACTCAGGCGAATGGACCTCCAGTCGCATAGCCTCCAATCTCATACTTCCCATGCGAGTGAATCTCAATCGCATGACATCCGGGCGTATGGGACACAGTCGCATGACCTTCAGTCGCATGACCTTCATCCGCATTTCATTCAGTCGCATGACCTCCATCCGCATTTCCTTCAGTCGCATAGCCCTCATGCGTATGACCCTCAGTCGCACTACTTTCATGCGAATGAACCTCAGTCGCACTCCTTTCATGCGTATGGACCCAGTCACACCTCATTCGGACGCATGGACCTCTATTCGGTTTCCTAGCCCTAGCTAATGTAGAATGCAGTTCATCCCGAACTACAACTGCCAAGTTCAACCTCCAAACTATTCCAACCCTCTTTTAAGCTCAAATCAGCCATTCTAAACCTTAGGGAAACATACCACGACACAATTCAAGCATAACCAAGCCCGAAATCAAGCCCCAAATGAATCATACACAAACACATACATACATACATAAATGGGTTTACACCCAAATACTCGAAAAAAGGTTTTCAGATGTTTTCCAGCCCTAAAATCATTTCAAAACATGTATAATAGGGGTCCTAGAACTCACACAAACAATCTCGTCGAGTAGAGCTTCGATTTGACCCGCTACACTTTGATTTTCACACTCGAATCCACCCGAACCAAGCTTTTCTCCTCTTTTTCTCCTTCTCTTCTCCCTTGGCTGAGTTTTACAAGAATGGGGAGGGTGTGGGCTGCCCTCTCCCTTTTAGACCCCCGCTCATCCAAGTTTCTTCCCGTTTGGCAAGTTTGGTCCCTCGACTTTGGACTTTATTTCTTTTCTTCTTCTGTCGGCTTCAAAGAAAATATTCGGGCGTTACAGATCAAGATCAGCCTTGTTCTCAGAAGAAGACTCCTAGAAGGAAGAAAATGGACAGTGTTATTTATGGGAGTATCTCTCATTTTTCTAAGGAGTGTATCTACAATCCAAAGAGTACTCTCCACATCACAAAGAAAGAAATTTTAAGAGTCTGGAGAAGAAGAAGAATGCTTCAGAAGGAAAATTTGTTTCCTTCGGAAGCTCCAAAATGAAGAAGAAGACAAGTAGAAACTTTCCTTTCGAAGAAACTTTGGTCTCAAAAGAAAGGAATGCTTCCGAAGCACTAAAGCTTGCTGCAATGCAAGCAAGATCTTTCGAAGGACTAGTCATCAAAACTTCCGAACAAAACTTCCAAAGTATTGAAGGTCAAGTCTAAGCTTCCAAAGGTGGTATGGAAGACAAAGAATGACCAAGTGACTGAAAGTTTTTCATCAACTTCAACAAATGATCCATCCAGCATGACTATAGGATCAATTACTATTGCATTATGTTCAACTTATTATGATGAGCCCAAGACCAATAAGGCTTGGGTAATCATTTTCATTGTGCAGGAACAGCTCAAGACAAACAAAAATGTCTTGATCATTGATAGTGGTTGTTCCAGGCACATGACAGGCAATAGGTCATTACTCCAAAATTTTGAAAGAATTGATGGAAGGCCAGTTGCTGTTAGAGGAGATGAAGGTGGTTACATTCCTGGAAGGGGCGAGGTCATAAGTGGTAAGCTTAACATTGAGATGGTAATCTTTGTCAAGGAGCTGGGATACAATCTTCTAAGTGTATCTTAATTTTGTGATCAAAGTCATAACATGCTCTTTACTGAGCATGAGTGCATTGTTCTCAAGCCCGGGGTGCTCATTTCTCATGAGCATATCTTGCTCAAAGCCCCCAGGAGAGGGAATATGTACAAGGTGGATTTGCAAGAAACATCTCCCTCAGGAGAAGTTTCATGCTTTTATATCTAAAGCAAATAGTGATTAGTCTTTCCTTTGGCATAAAAGAATGTGCCATGTAACTTTAAAAACATGAACAAACTTATTAAGAATGATTTTGTAACTGGAATGCCAAAGAAAGAGTTTACAAGTGATGACCATTGTGTGGCATGCATGAAAGGGAAGCAACACAAGGTATCTCACAAACCAAAGGAAAGAAACTCCATCACTACTCCCCTACACTTGTTACATATGGATCTCTTTGGCCCCACCAGTGTAATGAGTCTAGGAAGGACCTTTTACTGTTTAGTGATCACAGATGACTTTACAAGATTCACTTGGGTCTTCGTCCTTAAAACTAAGGATGAGACTCCTAAGATTTTGAAAATTTTCATCTTAAAGATTGAGAATCAATGTGATCACAAGGTCAAAACCATAAGATGTGATCAAGGAACTGAATTCAAGAACCAAATTCTTGATACACTTTGTGATGAAAAGGGTATTACAAGACAATATAGTGCTCCTAGTACTCCTCAGCAAAATGGTGTTGCTGAGATGAGAAACATGACACTTATTGAAGTTGCAAGAAATATGATGTCTAACTCTAAACTGCCCATCACCTTCTAGCCTGAGGTAGTCAATACTCCTATTATGTGCAAAACAGAGTTTTAGTGGTTAAGACTCATGGTAAGACTCCTTATGAACTTTGGCATAAGAGGAAACCTTTCATTGGTTTTCTCAATTTATTTGGATGTCCTTGCACCATCTTGAATACCAAAGATCAAATTGCCAAGTTTGCTGAGAAATCAGATGATGGACACTTCATTGGATATTCTTCCTAAGCTAAGGCTTATAAAGTATACAATCTCAGAACTAGAGTAGTTGAAGAGTCAGCCAATGCGACTTTTGATGAGCACACTTCCATTGTGAAAAGTTCTGGTCCTAATTGGTTGTTTGATCTTGATTTAGTTACCGACTATTTTAACAAATCTTGTGAGGATGTTTCAGGATCTACAGACATACTACCTACAGGTGATCCTGATCCAAGATTTGAGTTGAGAAGACCTTCAAGCTATACATCTTCAACTCCAATTGTAACTAACTCTACAAATTGAAGTTTCTATCAACACAATAATGGCAAATTCAGCTGATACATCTAGGATGCCTTCAATTTCCAGCTCAGAGGCTCCACAACCAGATAAAGAAGCTTCAAATGTAGAAGAAAATGGTGGTGGTGATAGTGATCAAGAATTTCTTGATGCTGACAACCACTTCATAGAAGACAACATCAATGATGTCACACACTCTTTGGATCAAGTCTCTCATGATAAGTGTGATGATGTGGTGGGAGAAACATCAGTGCCAGATCTAAATTTCTCTAATTTAGATCTCTCTCAGCAACTTGCTGTAATCCCTTAGCTAAGGTTCCCCAAGTCTCATCCCACGACAAACATCATTGGAGATGTTGACAAAAGGGTAAGAACAAGAGGACAAACCCATGAAGCAAATGTTTGTCTTCACTCTTGTTTCATATCTCAGATAGTGCCCAAGAAGATTGATGAGGCTCTGAAGGATTGTAGATACATGTGTTCCTAGTTTCTGAACTTAATGTAATATGTCTTTGTTGTGTTACACATATGTAATTGAACGGGTACTTAATGAAATACAATGTGTGGTTGTGCTTATAATGTTGAATATTTCATTGCTTGGTATGTAATAACGCTTATTGAACTTACTATATAGGTTGTGGTTGTTTGAATAAATCTAAGTCAATTAATGATTATGAAACATATTCAAACTTAATCATATGAAGCTCTCATGCGATTGGCCCATGCTAATGGACCATACGCATGAACAACTTCATGCTAATGAACCAGTCGTACGAATGAACCAGAAGACTGGATCGGTCGCATGATTGTAACATGAGATTGGCTCAGTCGCACGACTGAACACTCAGTCATACGAATGGATCAACCGCATGACTCAATCGCATGACTGAACCATACAAATGGTCCAGTCGCACGATTTAGAAACCCTAACCTATAAATACCACTTAAATCATGGAAAAACGAGACACTTTGAATAATTCAATACCTAGACATACCCTAGCCGTCCAGAGACCTCTAGCAACCTGTTCCAACTTCATAGATCGCAGTAGATCGATTGCTAATCATTCTTAATGTTTAGATTCAATCTTTAATTGATTCTACATGTGTTCTCACTGATTGGATCGCTAGTCTAATAGGATTCCGCACTATTTGATTCAGTATACGCGTACACAATCCTAACAAGTGGTATCAGAGATTGAGCTCTAGATTTACGTGTGATTCAATCATTTTGATACAAAAATTGTGTTTTTACACTCAAAAATGCAATATTTTGTGTCAAATCGGGTTTTAGACGTCTCCTGATCGTAAAGTTTAGTTTTTTCCGGCATACGGCAATTAGGGTTAGCAAGAAATTCGTGTTTTCGCATCCAAACACCTAAATCTATGAATTTTAAAAATCCAGCAGGTTCAGTCGCACGATTGACTCAATCGCATGACTGAGGTCATACGCATCCCCATACGCACGATTGGACTCATTCGTACTCCCATTCCTACGACTGAGAAGTATATTGGCATTGTTCAACCGCATTAGTTCATTCGCCCAACTGAGCCATCCGCATTAGTTCAGTCGCACGATTGAACCATACGCATAGTTCAATTGCCCGAATAGCCCAATCTCACACCTTTATTCGCACTAATAAAACAGTTTGGTTTAAAGTTAAAGTTTATAACAATGGAGGACCAATACTCAGCATTCACAGCAGGGAGAGACTCATGTATTCAGAACTTACTGCTATTGGAGAATGAAGTTGGGAATCATAATAAACCCCCAAAGCTAATGACGTTAGATGAATACCCACAATGGAAGCAACGTTTCGAGATCTACTTAAATGGAGTAGATCCCAATCTATGGGAATCTATAGAGGTGGGGTACAGCATGCCAGTAGGAGCTGATGGTGTCAAACTTACACTAGGTGGCATGACTGATGGACAAAAGGTCAAATACAATGCTGAAAAGAAAGTTTATGCTTTGCTTACATAGTCTATTCCGAAGGATATTTTCCATCAATTATCAGAGTATACACAAGCAAAGAAACTATGGGATGCATTAGAGAAAAGGTATGATGGAAACGCATCATTGAAGGCCATAAAGGCTAAGGCTTTAAAGGAGTTTGACAACTTCTCCTCGATGGGAAAAGAAAGCCTAGATGATGTTGTCGATCGGTTCTACCACTTGATGAGTGAGATGCACACTCATGGAGTACCGACGTTAGTGGAGGACAAAGTATCCAACTTTGCAGATGGACTGCCGGAGAAATGGGTTTCATTTGTCTCCAATCTCAGACAGAATGGTATGCTAACGAAATAAGATATCAATGACTTCATTCTAAAGCTGAGAGAGGAAGAACTAAGGATGAAGTATAGAGTACAAAAGTCTTCCAACGATCAGAACCCAGCCTTGTACAATGCGACTCCTCAAGCCAAAACATCTGGAGCACCTCTTCAGATAGCTTTTGTATCTACCTCGGCTGGTCCTTCTCAAGCCTCTACTTCAGGATCAGAAACGTCAGGGTCGTCTGGTACCCAATACATTGTACCTGAAGCCAATGCAGCAAAACTAAAGAGCGAAAATTTTGGTAATGTAACAGTTGAGGTAGCTAAAGAACACATGGATCTCTTAGCTAAAGTAGTCCACTCATATGATGGACTTATTGCTGGTAAAATTGGAAACTGCCATCTAGCAGACGAGGACTATGAGCAGGTTGACGAGACAGAACTGGAGCGGATGGACATAATGTGGGCCTTAACAAGTGTTGTCTGGAGAGCTAAGAAGTTTGTCAAAAAGACCGGACAAAATTTGATTGCTACTAAGGACACTACCTTCGGATTTGATAAGACCAAGGTAACTTGTTTCAACTACGGTGAGAAAGGGCACTTCATAGGGGAGTGTGTGAAGCCAAAGAAGACTAGCAATGGGAATCCTTTCTCCTTCTTCAATCGTCAGGATAAACCCACTAGCAGTACTACTTCATCAAGCAAGGATCCCAAAGCCTTGACTGCTCATGATGATGAAGGACAGGTTTGGAGCTTTCAGTTTGTCTCACCTGGAGAATCCAATATTGCTAGTGTGGAGGATATAGATGATGACTCGGCTAGTGAAGGAGATGTTGCAGTTGAACTCACGATGTCAAACATAGAAGAGACTGCACCAGTGGTCAACTACCTGCCTGAAGAAGGGAAAACTACAACAACATCAAAATCACCAGCTCCAGAAACACCAAACTCTGCATTGATGGCTAATTCATCAGAACCCTCTCAGGTAAGTACTACTGACCAACTCTTTAATAATCATGCTTGTTCGGACTGTAATAAATTTATGGAAAGCATTGATTTAAAATTTTCTAGGTTATTAGATCATAATGATAACTTAGTAAAGGACTTGGAACTGCGCACTGAAGCTAATAGAGTTCTAAAACAAAATGAGCACAGTTACAAGAAAAAGATAGATCTTTTGAACAAACAGCTTAGGGAAACAGAAGTAGTAGCCTTTAACCAATCTAATGACATTAGGTACTATCTTAACTCCATAGAGAACACTAAGAAACAAAAGGCAGTTTTAGAAGTAGAAGTTAATTCCTTAAAGCAAAAACTGCACAGTTGGACAAGTTCATCTCATATTGTCCAAAACTTAGTGAGAGAGAGAACAACGGGGAGGGATTGGGTTATAAAGTGGTTCCACCACCACATGAGATCTTGATGAACACAAAATGTAAACCAATCAATGATAATCCAATCAAGGATCATGTGGTGTCTACTCCTCTTGTTAGTGATCCAGATTCCACATGTAAATCAAATGAATCTGGTACTAGACAAAAGGAGGCCACTTCAAAGGCAAAAGGTAAAATGCCTTGCATTAATCTGGACAAGGAGTTTGAAAAGGTTAATATAAAGTCTAGGTCTTTCAAGTTAATTTTGAACCCAAAAAGACCAAACAGGTTAACCACCCACGTGTGTCAAGTCAAAGTCCAGATAATAGAAAAGGAAAAGATGTTAAAACTGTTAAAGCAATTAACTTTGTTAAACCAGACAAAACATCTAAACAAGAAGAGACAAAACCCAAATAGAGTAAGGTCACCTGGGTGTCACATACATCTCCACAAAAACAGTTAAATCGTAAGTTGAAAGTAGATCATGCTACAGTTGTGGAGAGTATAGACACATTGCGTCTCATTGTCCTTACTATCAGACACCAAGGAGGAAAGTTGAACTTCCTGAACAAAAACTTAGCCCTTTTAAGAGGAACTCAATGACACCACCTAAAAGGGATAGTGAACCTAAAATCAACACATTAGCAGTCGTCTGTTTATCACAAACAGGCCTTACACACAGCTGGCTTGTGGAAGGAAAAATCAGCCTCATTGTCTGATAGTGAGAACAAGAAGACATCTGAGCTTCCCTCACCCTCGAACGGTCAATGGGTTACATTTATGATGTGTGATGCCTCTAGGAAACCCAAGCCAGTGAAGGCTTGGGTCCCTAACCTGAACTAATGTTTTCAAATTGAATGTGCAGGGTGTTCGCTATAGTGCTACCAATACGTGGATTATAGATAGCGGAGTATCCAGGCACATGATAGGGAACAGGGCTCTCTTATCAAACGTCAACAGATAAAAGGTGGTCATGTTTCATTTGCAGGAAACAAAGGTGGGTACATCACATCTCAAAGGGAAGTAGGTAATCAGAAAGTAAAGTTTGACAAGGTAAACTATGTCCAACAACTTCAAAATAACTTGCTTTCTGTTTCTCAAATTTGTGATAAAGACTTTAAGGTAGTATTTGACAACAAGAAGTGCTATGTCCTGAAAAAGGACTATGTCATCCCGAAGGATCAAATCTTAATGTCTGCCTCAAGATATAAGGACCTTTATGTTTGGATCTATCAAAGGCCTCCACAACAGATCATGAAGTTCAGTGCTTCTTGTCAAAAGCTACTAAGAAGGATTCCATCTCCTGTCATAGGAGAATAGGACACATTAATCCACGGAAGATGAACCACTTGATCTAGAATGATCTAGTGAGAGGAGTTAATGTCAAAAACTTCCAACTTCCAGATTTTTGTGTTGCGTGCAAGAAGGGAAAACAGACAAAGAAGTCTCATAAGGAAAAGAAAGTTCATTCTATCGAAGTTCCTCTTGAACTTCTTCATATGGATCTGTTTGGTCCAGTCAGTACGAGAAGCATCGCAGGCGACTTGTACTACTATGTAGTTACTCATGACTACTTAAGATTCACTTGGGTGATGTTTCTGAAATCTAAATCAGAAACATTTGAGTCATTCAAGGAATTAGTAACTACTTGGAGTCCCTATACAAGTTGAAGGTACGTCATGTGCGCTGAAACAACGGAACCAAGTTCAAGAATCAATGGATGGAGGCTTACTGCAAGGAAAAGGGAATTGTGCATCAGTTTACCTCTGCCTACACTCCTCAGATGAACGGCGTTGCTGAAAGGAAGAATCGCAGCTTGATAGAGACAGCACGGACGATGCTAGCAGACTCAAAACTACTTATCCAATTCTAGAATAAAGCAGTTGCAAATGCGTGTTATACTCTAAATCAGGTTCCAGTAGTTAAACGCCATGGAAAGACGTGTTACGAGTTACTACAACGACGTAAACCCAATCTAGAGTATCTCGAGCCGTTTGGCGCTCCATGCACCCTACTGAAGAAGACTCAGGAGGGAAAATTCAACGAGAAGGCTAATGAAGGTATCTTTCTAGGATACAACATACCGAACAAGAGGGTTTACAACAACTCAACGGGTCAAGTAGAAGTGTGGTGTAATGTTGATGTTCAAAGATACACCACACCACCTACTAGAAAAGGACCCGCCTTCTTTTTCGACTATGATGGATTCTTCAAGTCCTTCAACATACCACTCTCCACTTCTGATGATGAGTTAGCAACAAAGATGATGTATGATTTTCTAAACACACCAGCTCAGGAATCTACATCATTTGGACTACAAGGCAATTCATCTAACAACTCAGGGGGAGCACTTGAAGATGGTGACTCTTCCTCTAATGAAGAAGCTGTGGAAACTGATCAGAACAACCAGGAGCAACAGGTTCCCCTTACCAATAGTCCAAAAGCATCTGACATTGATGCCTCTGCATCTTCGAAACCTCAGACTCCTACTACCTTAGATACTGAACTGAATGTTCATAATCTTGATTCAGTTCAAGAAGTTAGGTGTATGGACTTTGGTGGATAGACCTAAATGTGCTAAGGTCATTGGCACCAAATGGGTCTTTAAATGCAAGAAAGATGATCAAGGCGTGATCATCAGAAATAAGGCTAGACTTGTTGTTCAAGGATTTCGACAAGTCGAGGGCATTGACTACAATGAAGTGTTTACACCTGTGGCAAGAATTGAAGCAATCCGATCTTCCTTGCCTACGCATCGTATATGAAGATTAAAGTTTTTCAAGTTGATGTGAAGAGTGCATTCCTTCATGGTGAAATCAGAGAGACAGTGTACGTTAGTCAACTCGAGGGATTTGAGGATCCATATCATCGGGACAGAGTTTACAAACTCGACAAGGCTTTATATGGGCTTCATCAAGCTCCTAGATCCTGGTATGAGAAACTCAACTCATTTTGTAAAACACGGCTTTCGTAGAGGTGTCATGACTGCACACTGTTCATTAAAGAAAAAGATGGTGATTTACTGGAGGTCCAAATTTATGTAGATGATATAATCTTCGGTTCAAATAACGAAGATCTATGTAAAGAGTTTGAAGCAGTAATGAAGGCTGAGTTTGAAATGAGTGCCATGGGAGAGATGAAATTCTTTCTCGGGTTACAGGTTGATCAGACACCAAAAGGGATTTTCCTACATCAGACCAAGTATGTAGGAGATATCCTCGGTCGTTTTGACATAGAGAATGCTTCTGCAGCTGGGACTCCACTAGCTACAAACCATGATGTAGCACCCGATGAGAATGGTGATCTAGTCGATGCCACCATGTACTGAGGAATGATTGGATCTCTCATGTACCTCACTGCCTTAAGACCTGATATCATGTATGCGACATGTTTATGTTCAAGATATCAGGCAAAGCCCAAAGTTAACCATCTGATAGGGGTCAAAAGGATCTTTCGTTATCTGAAGGGTACTCCAACACTTGGGTTGTGGTATCCTCATGACGATGACTTCTAGCTAACTGCGTATAGTGACTCGGATTACGGTGGATGCAAAATGAACTACAAGTCTACATCAGCGGGATGTCAATTCTTTAGGAGGAGATTAGTGACCTGGCAGTGTAAGAAGCAAACCTTCGGTTGCTTTGTCAACCTGTGAAGCCGAATACGTTGCTGCTGCAAGTTGCTGTTTATAAATCATATGGATTCAACAGCAAATGCGGGACTACGGTTTGAATTTCTCTTCTGCTCCTATTTTTGTTGATAACTCTGCTGCAATTGCAGTAACTAAAAATCCAGTCCAACATCCTAAGACCAAACACATCGGCATAAAATATCACTTTATACGAGATTTCTTTGAAAAGAATCTAATCGATGTGATTAAAATAAATACTGATTTTCAACGCGCTGACCTCTATACCAAGGTTTTTGATAAACCATGTTTTCTATATTTGTTAGAGGTCAACGGCGTTAAAAAGAAAAGTGATGTAATTCCTGATGATGACCATGTGTAGTCCGATGCGTATAGTCCATTTTCTTTTAATTTTTATTTTCTTTATTTATTTGTTTAACTTTAAGTAGCTTAATTAAACTGATGTTATTTGGTCACCTATTAACATCCTAAAAAGCATAAATCGGTTACGGTTTTAGAAATTTAGGGGGAGAATAAGTCAGTTAGTAACATTAACATAAAAAACAAGGGAGGAGGAGAGGCTAGTTGATTGAAACTAGATCATATTTGTGATACCGATTCAATGACTTTGGAAAATGATAGTACACAGGAACAAACCACTTGGGACTTTAAAAGTTTAAATAAAATAAGATGCAAAGTTCAAATTATAAGTTTGTGTAGTCTAAGCAATATAAAAGGAAAAATTATAGTAAAACTAGCTACTACTAAGGTAACACAAAGAAATTAGACCTACAGGTTGTTAGACCACAGATGATATGTCGGTAGATTCAACAAAATAGATGATTAGACCTTGTTGGTGATCTCAAGAACAAACTAAGTTGTTCAACAAGCTGTGGGTTAACATCTTATCCCTAGGGGTGACGAGCAGAATAAACGCCACAAATGTGAGCGTAAGACCAAAATATGAGCAAAAGCAATCAAACTAATAACCTATGTTGTTGGTGAGAACTGTGCAAAAAGATTAAAATTGCTCAAACAACAAGATAGGTTATGTGCCTCTCTGCTGAATGGTGGCACTGACCTGAGGATAAGCATAACCTATATATTCTAGAATTCATTGTTGTTTGCCGCCTCTCTGATGTGCGGTGGCACTGATCTGAGGCTTGGCTTCTCTCTGAAAGTTCTAAGAATATTTTCTTCTTGAAAACTACCCTGAGACCACTCAAAAATCTCCTGAGGAATGTTGATTACCATATAAGTGTGAGATCCACACATGCTTGCTGAAATAATCAAACCTTAAACTATCACCAATATGTGTCAAATGTCTATGTATGGATTTAAGAGGACCGACAATCATCGTGGCTACAATTCTTGAAAGTCCAAATCAATGTGGGGATCTAATAGTACTAGTATGATTTCCTAAACTTGCTAATGACTCTAGATGAAAATCAAGAATTAAGCATCAAAAGGTGTTTGATAACATGTCCTAAATGATTTGACTTGCCTGTATGATTCCAAATTGAATTGGTCCATTTATGGTCAAAATTAATCGAAGCTGCCTATTCCGGAACCGAATCCATTAGATTTCTATCTTAGGATTTACACTTCACACAAAACGTCAAAAAAAAGTTTAGTTTTGTATTTCAGCTTAAGTCTTTTACTTTGTTTAAATTTAGTCAAATTCAGTTTGTTTGATATCGAGTACGCCATGAAATTCAATAGGGGATTTAATCATCTAAAAGGGTCACAGCTGAGGTGACCACACGTGTTTTCAAAGGTAAAATCAGTCACATCTGAGGTGACAAATTGCTTAAAAGGATCACGTCTAAGGTGATCAACAGTTTTTCAAGTTAAAATGATCATGTTTGAGATGATCAAATGCTCAAAATGTTCATTCAAAAGTTAAAAAGGGTTTATGTGAGGAATGGTCATAAAGTCAAAATCATGAGTATGATCCAATCACACGAGTGGACCATGAGTATGGACCAACCGTACGAATGGACCATACTCATGCACTAAACAGCCGAATGGCACATGAGTATGAACCATTCACCCGAATGGCTTATTAAAATGAGCCAGTCGACCGAATGGAACTGTGCGAATGAGTCAGTCGGCCGACTGAAATCCAGTCGGCCGACTGAATGTGATCGACTGAGCCAATCGCACGACTGAGGTCCAGTCACCCGAATGAACCGAGCGAATGGGTCCAGTCGGCCAATTGAAATCAGACTAAGTATAAATAGGGCCACAGTCATTGATGGTGAGAACGGGTAAAACCCTTTTACCATGGCCGCCTCGGCAGTTTTGAGCATGAGTGAAGCTCACCAATGCTTTTGTCCCAAGCATTCATGTTGTAGTTCAACACGAATGTCTCGAACCTCTTGGTAAGGCCATTCAGGATCAAATCCGTGGCCAATTCCTTCGAGACGGGACAATTAAGCCTCTCGAGGCGGTCAATGTGACTTTTCATCTTAAGTACATAAGATGAAACAGATTGGTTGTCGTCCATACGACATGCATGGAGTGCTCGAACCGTTTCGAAGCGCTCAACCCTTGCTTGCTGTTGGAACGTTTCCTTCAGCTGGGTTATCATGTCGTAAGCTCCGTGGTGTTCATACTCCTTTTGGAGATCCGGAGTCATGCTTGCTAGCATGAGACAAGACACTTGGACGGAGTCCTCAGTGTACTTCAGCCAATCGTTGTAGGCCTCCTCATCATCCTCGCTAGGTTGATCGGGGATAGGGTCGTCTAAAACATACGATCTTCTCTCTTGCTTGAGAACGATCTCAAGTTTCGATACTAGTCGATAAAGTTGTTATGATTTAGACGATCCTTTTGGAGGATCGCTCGTAGAGATTGGTTGGACGCGGATAAGTTATCGGAATTATCATTATGTGAGGCCATCTACAAAATTTAACAAAGTTTTATTTTAGTATTTTCGATATAGCCAATTTTAATAATTAATGCCTTTTAAGGTCATTTTTCTATTAAAATCTAGAACCCAACATTATATTCAAATTGTGGTTAGGTGACCTTTATCCCACGATTTAAATTAATAAGGTGGTCAACGATTGACGGTTGCAACCATTTGCAACTTCTAGATGTATGGTATCGACCTTTAAACATCATATGTAAAGTCGGCACGTTAATCCCATCAACACCATTTGGAAACCATATTTAGGTGATCCATTTAACATGGTTGCAAATCAAGTTACCCTACTTGCACACACATGTGAGTTTACCCACATAAGTGGTTAGGTGACCTTTATCCCACCAATGTGGTATCCCCACCTTAAATCATAAGTTCCCTCTAAATGGTTAGGTGACCTTTATCCCATTAAGAGTTTCCAAATGATTCAAGTGTTGTGCAAAACGATGGTGTTGAACTTGTTAGTCAAAAGTTTAGAGATTTCATAATTCTAGTTTAGAAAACTCTATGTACTTGTATTTGCATGCTTTCGAATACAGGTACCCTATGGTCCTTTGATTAAAACCAATTCTAATCTTTAAAACCATTAAATCAATTTAATAACCTTTTATTACCATTTAGTGATTAAGAACCATCATTTTAATAACTTGTTAAGTTTGTTGATTAGTTTGTTAGGCATGTCAAAATTCAACCACTCAATCAAATAACAAACATCCAACAAGTCATAAGCATAAACAACCATAATGTGCATAACCTTAGCAACTATTGTGACCACACTTGTTTGCCATCACAATGTGGTCATTAGGTCTTTCCTAAGGGTTGAATACAACACAAAATAGTGGTCTTGTTAGACTCCCACTTTAACTTGCATCCATATGCTTCGAGTCCTTCTTTTGTGTCTTCCATTGTGCTTCCATCCCGAGCATCTTCTTTTACAAAAAATATATATCCTAATACATATTTCTAGTAAAAGGAAAAAGCTCCTAATCTATTATTACATCCCAATGAATAAATAGACAAGTTACATTCTTAACCAAGCACAAATGAATATATTACAATCCAAGAGAAAACAACCAAAACAAACATAGAAAGCATCCAAACAACACAAGGTCAAAGGCTAGGTTATGCACACTAACATCCAATGATCATATCATCAAAACATATAATGAAACCCCACTTAAAACCTTCAAATTTCAGCCAACATAAACTGAAATTTTGGTTTTTAACATTGTCCAAACAATCAACATATCATGATATTATCTTTCAAGATCTAATCACTAGCATGTGTGATATGACCTCGAAAGTTGGGGAATCATCCAAACAAAACATATCAGCCAAAAACAGCCTATAACAAGTCTATAAACATCCTTAAAACCAATTTTAAAGGACAAAACAAGCAAGTCATCCACATAACCGGCTCTTGATGCCATTGTTGGGTTTGCAAGAACATAAAACGTAGTTTAACCATTTAAACTTTCAGAAAACGCAGCGGATAATATTAGTTTTAATGCAATTTTGAAAGCTGAAATATTGTTCTTTAAGAGGCCATTAAGCATATGAAACAACACCCATAAAACAAGGATCATATTATGTGAATAGACAAGCTATGAGAACATTAAAACAACATAATATGACAGCACAAGGGGCTGTTAAAACTACCTTTCTGCAGCCTTCAAAACCGAATGAAAGAAGGATGAGATGAAGATGATGATGATATTGTATATGCAGCCCTCAAGAAGAGAACCTCAAGTTGTAGTACCCACAAGCTTGTTCCAACACCTTGCTTTGTTAGGGAGCTTTACACCACAAGAACCCCTAGAAGAGCAACCCAAATCCGCCAATACAATCAAGAAAAACGATTTTTCAGCTTGTTTCTGGCAGCTTCAAATCGAAATGTTGCTGTCTTCAAAGAGAATATGTTGCCTTTTGTGTTGTGAGAGAGAGAGAGTAGCAAGAAGAGGTTGAGTGATAATGTGTCTTAACTCTTACAAAGAACAAGAAGCAAGACATATCCCCTCAATGGCCCATAGGGGCGGCCGAAAACCCAACCAAAAAAGGTTTCCCTCTCATTTATATCTTTTATAAAAAACTACACTTTCAAACATTAAGTTACAAAATTAAAACATAGTTTAAATTTTATAACATAACATTCTTTTACTTGACATTATTTAACCACTTAAATAATGTATCAAAAAAATATCTCATGAACAAATTATCCAAATAATTGTTCTTTCACAAAAGCAATATTTAGAAAACCAATTTACTAAATAGGTGTCAATATTTATTGTATGATCTTATCAACAAATAAATAATTGTTTGGTTTGTATAGCTTGTTATTGGTATAACCCGACTTGGATCATGACGTACTAACCACATCAATATTCTATGTTTTTGGGCATATGAAATCTTACAATCTCCCACTTGCACAAAATTCATAAGATTGATGCAAGCAGTAAATACCGCCTAACAACGGTTTACTACCCTTAATACGCATGACTTATAGCCATTCAATAACATCATCCTTTTCAAGTACCCTACTTGAAAAGATTTAGGTGAATCAATCATCTATCCTTTTGTTACAGATGTCATGTGAAATCCAAGGACACTGAATGATCATTCCTTGTTGATTTAACTTAATCAGCCTTAGACATCTCCTCAACGATAAGAGGAACAAATTCCATCTTGACTACATACGTTTCTCACAAACACCTCGTGTCATGCCTGAACACCCTTATGCACTGTCCACTATTTCAGGACAGTGAAGAATAAGCTCAAGGTATACTTGGTGAATATCAAAACCCAATATGTATCTCAGGTCTGAGGATACCAAATGATATTCGCCTTTACTCAAATTTATTTGATCAATCAAAAGATTCCATGTAGTAAATTTGAGATGCGGGTTAGTCCAATATTTGTATCCCACAAATATCTATGAACCTTGGTGGCAATCCATTGCCCTATTTCATCCTTATGAATATCAACCAATCCAAGTTCATAATAATCTTATTTTCATACTTGTTCCCACAAGTATGACGACTACGGCATTTAGAGTAAACATTTTACTCATGGATAAAACATGCTAAATTGGAACATAATTGAAACATTATAACCAAATAATTTATTCAAATAATAATGAGTTCCATATATCCAAATACAAAATTTAAGATCAAATCCAATCACTAGAATATCGAAGTCCCGTGGCACAAGTATGACCTCATGCTTTGCCTTTTCAAGGAGCTTCGTGAGAGGATCCGTAATGTTTTGATCCGTGTGAACTTTGCGAATACATATCTTTCCTTTTTCAACTTCATCTCGTATGTAGTTGAATCTCCGCTCAATATGCCTAGTCTTTTGATGAGCACGGGGTTCCTTGATTTGAGCAATCGCACCCTCGTTATCACAAAATATCTCTAGGGGGTCCTGAATGGAAGGGACAACCCCAAGATCGGCAATGAATTTCTTTAACCATGCAGCTTCTTGAGATGCCAATGAGGCGGCGACGTATTCTGATTCTGTAGTTGATAGAGCCACCACATCCTGTTTGGAGCTTTTCCAAGAGACTGCTCCTCTATTCAGAATGAAAATATATCCCGATTGCGACCGCGAATCATCACGATCGGTTTGGAAACTCGCATCCGTGTAACCCTTTACAACGAGTTCCTCATCACCAGATCCATAGATTAGAACAGTCTCTTGTCCTCCTTAGGTACTTAAGTATGTTCTTAACAGCCATCCAATGACTGCTTCCAGGATTTTGCTGGTAACGGCTTGTCATGCTTAGGGCGCATGACACGTCTGGTCGAGTGCATATCATCGCATACATGATGGATCCAATAGCAGATGCGTATGGGATTGCCTTCATTTTATCTTGCTCATCCTTTGAGCTAGGACATTGAGTCGTACTCAATATTGTTCCTCTTTGAATAGGTACGGTACCTTTCTTAGAGTTTTCCATCTTGAACCTTTTCAAGATCTTATCAATGTACGCACTTTGATTCAAACCAATCAACCGCCTTGATCTATCCCTATAGATCTTTATTCCTAGAATATAGGCGGCTTCACCCAGATCCTTAATGGAAAAACAACTTCCAAGCCAGGTTTTTACACCTTCCAAGGTTGGAATGTCATTTCCAAATAGTAGTATGTCATCAACATACAATACTAGGAAAGTTATTGTGCTCCCACTAGCCTTCTTATACACACAAGCCTCATCAACATTTTTGATGAAGCCAAATTTCTTTACTTCCTCATCAAGCGGTGATTCCAGCTTCTCGATGCTTGTTTCAATCCATAGATTGATTTCTTTAACTTGCATACTTTATTAGGATGTTTTGGATCGACAAAACCTTCAGGCTGAACCATATAGACATCTTCCTCAAGATATCCATTTAGGAAAGCGGTTTTGACATCCATTTGCCAAATCTCATAATCATAATGAGCAGCTATGGCAAACAATATTCTTATAGACTTTAGCATCGCAACAGGTGAGAAGGTTTCATCATAATCGACCCCTTGAGTTTGAGTGAAACCCTTTGCTACAAGTCTAGCTTTATAAGTATCCAAGTTTCCATGCATATCAGTTTTCTTCTTGAAAACCCATTTGCTTCCAACTACTTTTGAGTTAAGAGGTGGAACAACCAAGTCCCATACTTGATTGTCATGCATGGATTGCATCTCAACGCTCATGGCTTCGAGCCATTTGTCACAATCCGAATTGGACACTGCATCATGATATGTGGTTGGTTCATCTGAATCTACCACATAGCATCCATCCATGAAAAATCCGTATCTTTCAGGTGGATTACTAGTTCTACCACTTCTGCGAACGTTTTGTGTGTATTGATCAACCATTTGATCATCTTCAACATCCTCATGTTGAGTGTTAGTTACAACCAAACGTGCATCGGGTTGTGGTTCTGATCCTCCTCAAGATCCACTGTTCTACTGCTAGTTCCTTCCATAGGAACTTTGCTTCTAAGAACTCACCCTTTCTGGCAACAAACACCTTTTGTTTAGTGGGTCATAGAAATAATATCCCATAGAATCTCTAGGATATCCAACAAAGATACACTTGGTGGATCTGACTTCTAACTTGTTTGGGGTGGGAGTCTTAACATAAGCCTCACAACCCCAGACCCTTAAGTATGATAGAGATGGAACCCTTCCATGCCATATCTCAAAAGGTGTCCTTTCCACCTTTTTGGTTGGGGCCATATTTAGAATACGGCCGCGAAAGCAGAGCGAAACCCCAAATGATAGAGGTAATGTGCTTCTAGCCATCATAGATCGAACCATATCCAATAAGGTTCGATTCCTCCTCTCAGACACACCATTATGTTGTGGTGTTCCAGGTGGAGTGAGTTGTGAGACAATCCCACAACTCCTAAGATGATCTTGAAAAACATCACTCAGGTATTCACCTCCTCTATCTGTACGGAGAACTTTAATTGACTTGTTAAGTTGATTTTCTACTTCATTCTTGAAGATTTTGAACATTTCAAAAGCTTCATCTTTGTGCCTTAATAAGTACACATACCCATAGCGACTATAATCGTCGGTAAAGGTAATGAAGTATCTTTCACCATTCCTAGTCATTGGCTTAAAAGGACCACATACATCCGAATGTATGATTCCTAATAAATCTTTTGCCCTTTCATTAGTTCCACTAAAGGGTGCCTTAGTCATCTTTCCTTGTAAACAAGATTCACATACATCAAATGAATTATATTCATTTGTTTTTAAAAGACCATTCTTTTGAAGTGTTTGTATACGTTTCTTGTTTATATGACCAAGACGACAATGCCAAAGATAGGTATCACTCAAGTCCAACTTGAGTTTCTTGGTGTTAGTTTGGTACAATGAGCTATTTAGAGTATTTTCATGAGCCAATTCATAAATACCATTAATGGGAATGGCTTTAAAATAGAACATACCATTTAAAGAAACATGAATATCATTTTCAATAAAAGATAATACATATCCAAATTGTTTTAACAGGGCTACAGAGATAATATTCCTAGTCAAACTAGGAGCATACAAAACATTGTTCAAGATCACTTCCAAACCATTTGGAAGCTTCAAGATGTAGTCACCACGGGCTTCAACTTGAACTTTAGCCCCATTGCCCATGTAGAGGCTTGCATCCCCTTTCTTGAAGTCACTACTTCTTTTGAACCCCTTCAACAAATTGCAAATGTGAGTTCCACATCTGGTATCTAATACCCATGTGTTAGAGGATCATGTTTAAATCATATGGATCATGTATATTGTACCTGAGGTCTGCCCGGCATCCCTCTTTGCTTTCAACTCTTGGAGATGGACAGGACAATCCTTGCCCAATGTCCAATCTCCCCACACTTGAAGCATGGGTCGTTAGTAGCAACCTTTTGCTTTTTCTGTTGTGGTTTGGGTGGCACCCTTGCCACCCCTTTCCCTTTTCCCCACGGGTCCCTTGCCCTTGGCAACTTTTGCCTTGGGTGCGGGACGAGGCCTTTTATTGTTCCCACCTTCATTGATGGTGAGAACGGGTAAAACCCTTTTACCCATGGCCGCCTCGGCAGTTTTGAGCATTGAGTGAAGCTCACCAATGCTTTTGTCCCAAGCATTCATGTTGTAGTTCAACACGAATGTCTCGAACCTCTTGGTAAGGCCATTCAGGATCAAATCCGTGCCAATTCCTTCGAGACGGGACAATTAAGCCTCTCGAGGTGGTCAATGTGACTTTTCATCTTAAGTACATAAGATGAAACAGATTGGTTGTCGTCCATACGACATGCATGGAGTGCTCGAACCGTTTCGAAGCGCTCAACCCTTGCTTGCTGTTGGAACGTTTCCTTCAGCTGGGTTATCATGTCGTAAGCTCCGTGGTGTTCATACTCCTTTTGGAGATCCGGAGTCATGCTTGCTAGCATGACAAGACACTTGGACGGAGTCCTCAGTGTACTTCAGCCAATCGTTTTAGGCCTCCTCATCATCCTCGCTAGGTTGATCGGGGATAGGGTCGTCTAAAACATACGATCTTCTCTCTTGCTTGAGAACGATTCTCAAGTTTCGATACCAGTCGATAAAGTTTTATGATTTAGACGTTCCTTTTGGAGGATCGCTCGTAGAGATTGTTGGACGCGGATAGTTATCGGAATTATCATTATGTGAGGCCATCTACAAAATTTAACAAAGTTTTATTTTAGTATTTTCGATATAGCCAATTTTAATAATTAATGCCTTTTAAGGCCATTTTTCTATTAAAATCTAGAACCCAACATTATATTCAAATTGTGGTTAGGTGACCTTTATCCCACGATTTAAATTAATAAGGTGGTCAACGATTGACGGTTGCAACCATTTGCAACTTCTAGATGTATGGGATCGACCTTTAAACATCATATGTAAAGTCGGCACGTTAATCCCATCAACACCATTTGGAAACCATATTAGGTGATCCATTTAACATGGTTTGCAAATCAAGTTACCCTACTTGCACACACGTGTGAGTTTACCCACATAAGTGGTTAGGTGACCTTTATCCCACCAATGTGGTATCCCCACCTTAAATCATAAGTTCCCTCTAAATGGTTAGGTGACCTTTATCCTATTAAGAGTTTCCAAATGATTCAAGTGTTGTGCAAAAGGACGGTGTTGAACTTGTTAGTCAAAAGTTTAGAGATTTCATAATTCTAGTTTAGAAAACTCTATGTACTTGTATTTGCATGCTTTCAAATACAAGGCACCCTATGGTCCTTTGATTAAAACCAATTCTAATCTTTAAAACCATTAAATCATTTAATAACCTTTTATTACCATTAGTGATTAAGAACCATCATTTTAATAACTTGTTAAGTTTGTTGATTAGTTTGTTAGGCATGTCAAAATTCAACCACTCAATCAAATAACAAACATCCAAACAGTCATAAGCATAAACAACCATAATGTGCATAACCTTAGCAACTATTGTGACCACACTTGTTTGCCATCACAAGTGTGGTCATTAGGTCTTTCCTAAGGGTTGAATACAACACAAAATAGGGGTCTTGTTAGACTCCCACTTGAACTTGCATCCATATGCTTCGAGTCCTTCTTTTGTGTCTTCCATTGTGCTTCCATCCCGAGCATCTTCTTTTACAAAAATATATATCCTAATACATATTTCTAGTAAAAGGAAAAAGCTCCTAATCTATTATTACATCCCAATGAATAATAGACAAGTTACATTCTTAAACAAAGCACAAATGAATAATATTACAATCCCAAGAGAAAACAACCAAAACAAACATAGCAAGCATCCAAACACACAAGGTCAAAGGCTAGGTTATGCACACTAACATCCAATGATCATATCATCAAAACATATAATGAAACCCCACTTAAAACCTTCAAATTTCAGCCAACATAACTGAAATTTTGGTTTTAAACATTGTCCAAACAATCAACATATCATGATATATATCTTTCAAGATCTAATCACTAGCATGTGTGATATGACCTTGAAAGTTGGGGAATCATCCAAACAAAACATAGCAGCCCAAAAAACAGCCTATAACAAGTCTATAAACATCCTTAAAACCAATTTTAAAGGACAAAACAAGCAAGTCATCCACATAACCGGCTCTTGATGCCATTGTTGGGTTTGCAAGAACATAAAACGTAGTTTAACCATTTAAACTTTCAGAAACGCAGCGGATAATATTAGTTTTAATGCAATTTTGAAAGCTGAAATATATGTTCTTTAAGAGGCCATTAAGCATATGAAACAACCCATAAAACAAGGATCATATTATGTGAATAGACAAGCTATGAGAACATTAAAACAACATAATATGACAGCCACAAGGGGCTGTTAAAACTACCTTTCTGCAGCCTTCAAAACCGAATGAAAGAAGGATGAGATGAAGATGATGATGATATTGTATATGCAGCCCTCAAAGAAGAGAACCTCAAGTTGTAGTACCCACAAGCTTGTTCCAAACACCTTGCTTTGTTAGGGAGCTTTACACCACAAGAAAACCCCTAGAAGAGCAACCCAAATCCGCCAATACAATCAAGAAAAACGATTTTTCAGCTTGTTTCTGGCAGCTTCAAATCGAAATGTTGCTGTCTTCAAAGAGAGATATGTTGCCTTTTGTGTGTGTGAGAGAGAGAGTAGCAAGAAGAGGGTTGAGTGATAATGTGTCTTAACTCTTGCAAAGAACAAGAAGCAAGACATATCCCCTCAATGGCCCATAGGGGCGGCCGAAAACCCAACCAAAAAGGGTTTCCCTCTCATTTTATCTTTTATAAAAAACTACACTTTCAAACATATAAGTTACAAATTAAAACATAGTTTAAATTTTATAACATAACATTCTTTTACTTGACATTATTTAACCAACTTAAATAATGTATCAAATAAATATCTCATGAACAAATTATCCAAATAATATTGTTCTTTCACAAAAGCAATATTTAGAAAACCAATTTACTAAATAGGTGTCAATATTTATTGTATGATCTTATCAACAAATAAATAATTGTTGGTGTTTGTATAGCTTGTTATTGGGTATAACCCGACTTGGATCATGACGTACTAACCACATCAATATTCTATGTGTTTTGGGCATATGAAATCTTACATCATGAGCCATACAACATCAGAAGTTCGATTTTTGGGATGGATATTGAGGTCACTGCTAAGGATATAATGTAGGTGTGCTCAACAAGAGCAACTTGTGTCCCCAGTACAAGTACTTGGCATATTTCATCCTCAAGTGCTTGGCTTTGCGAAGGGGTGGGTTTGATGATCTTTTAGACCAGATCCAAAATGCCTATGTGGCACTGGTACTGAACCACCCTTTCAGCTTCTCGAGCATGATATTCTCGTACTTGATAGAGAATCTGGAGGCGAAGGGCAAAGAGGGTTTCTGTATGTAGCCTAGGTTTCTATAGATGATCTTTGATGAGAAGCTTCCCACATTTCCTAAGGAGAGCCAAGATGCAGCGGCATTGGAGATTATGGACGACACCACACTGGGTCGTATGAAGGTTTACCAGGGAAAGCAGGTCAAACCCCTGGTGAAGAGACTCATCGGCCATCTAGCCAAGGTGGATTACGTGGCGCCAGGGAGGCGTAAATGGCGCCACACAGACAGTGATTCAGATGTCGAGCAACTGGAGCTCCCTGAAGATGACTCCGATGACGATGACAGCAGTGATGATGGAGATGTTGGGCCCACTCAACTGAGGGCCCCCACCGTGGATATAGCATCTCCAGCATCCACCCAAGCTGGAACAGAGGCTGAAGGGTTCCATCAGGACTTTTGTCTTGATGAGGAGGAGGAGATAGACGAGGAGCCCTTGACTCGGACTGTGGGGAGCAGGGTGGTTGCCACTAATCGAGGTATTCGGGAGGTTAGAGGATACCCTGACGAGTCTAGGGAGACTGATACTGATCCCAGTTATGCTCCCGATCAGCCTAGCAGTATTCTAGGGGTAGCATCCACCTCGAGGGGCTCGAGGAAGAAAAGGATGGGTCAGCCCAACAGTTTGAAGAAGAAGAGGAGGAGGATGACATTCATCACCACCACCATGACTACCACCACTCCACCTACTACCACCACTCCACCTACCACCACTACCACCATTCCATCCACCACTATATCTACCACCTCACACACCACTACCACACCCACTCCACCACTTACCTGCATACATCCACCTCCACTAGAGCTCATCCACCACCACCTTCATCTATACCACCCCCAATCTTCACCACTGCCACCACCACCACCACTAGCCACCATGTAGGACCGTTATCTTACCCCTCCTTTCCATCTGGATCCTCTCTACCTCCTAGTGGGGTAGAGGAACAGCTCACAGCACTTAACCGTATGGTGTTGAAGCTGTTGGCAGTTGATGACGAGAAGACTGCCCAGATTCGTCAGCTAGTAGAACTTACTGCTGCATAATCTCTGCAGATATCTTAGTAGGCACAACTGATAGAGCAGTAGGCACAGCTGATAGAGCAGCAGGCATAACACATGGCTGCTCAGAGCTCAGAGATGTCCCAACTCCAGGAGCAACATGTCCAATCAGCAAACCGGATAGAGGAGTTGGAGGCAACCAACAAGACCATCCTGTTGAGGCTCAAAGGATCAAAGGATGAGCCCTTAAAGATCAGAGAAGGAGATGGAGATGATGGTGATGATGATGACAGTGATGATGATGATGATGATGGTGATGATCAGGGGAGGATACTGATGCTGTGATGATGTTGATGATGATGATGATGGAGATGATGATACTTCTGCTGCGGGTGCCACATCTACAAGTGAAAGGAGGACCAAGAAGGCTCAAGACCAAAGTGCCTCCACATCAGCCCCGTCAGCAGAGGAGCACATGATACAAGACAAGAGTAATGATTAGTTGTTTATGTTATCTAAATCATGTGTATTTGAATCTTGTATCAAATTAATGTAATTAATGTTTATATTTATTGTTGATGTTTACTGCTTTTATTGTTGACTAATGGTTGATATGTTGCATGTTTTAAATCAAGCAGATCCAAATTATCAAAGAGATGAATATGATGTTGCTCCCCTCCAACAGATCAAGACTCAGCTCACGATGATTCTTGATCTGCAGGGAATAGTCAGGAGATCAGTGAATTACACTCCTGACGAAGGAGAGATAATTCATGATCTCATAGACAAGCAACTTGCTGAAATGTTTCGACTCAATCTAGATGAGATCGTGAAAGATGCTCCAACAGTCCATGTGGAAAGTGACGACGAGCTCAATGGCGTTGATGAGATCGAGATTGAAGATGTCACGGACCAAAATTATCCAGAGTACACTGACATTGAGGGTAATGTCGTTCCTAATCTGGGCGACAATCTTGTCAGTGAAACTTTTGAGACTCTGGATAAAATGGAACAAGAGTCTGACAAGAAAGAAGATATGGCCCAACCCTCAGAAGCTGAAGTCAATATCAAAAAGGCTGAGTGAGTTGCAGGCTTTGAAGAAATAAGAGCCCAACGCAGTGCTTCAACGTCAATTGTCTACACCAAGCTGTACAGAGTGAAGAAACATCAAAAGGTGTCAGGAAAAATCATAGCATGGGCATATTTTAAAGATCTCAACGTTTATGCAGTTAAATGTGAGAAGGGGATTGAGTACTTCAAGTTCCCACACGACCTGAAGACTCTTCCTGGGTTTAAGCTTAACCAGTTAGCAAAGTTGAAATTGCTATATGCTGACCCACGCAAAATGTCAGGCTGGTTTGAAGCAGCTCTAAAAAGAGAGTACCACACCAGATGGGTCAACTTCAAACCTCAGCAGCCAACAAGGTATATCTGACGGTCTGAGGTTGATGCCATAACTGGAAAACCGAAAATAGTGATGAAGTGGAGTCCTCCGTGCACAATGTCTAAGATCCCTCTATGGGAAATGCCACAGGACTTCACTCCACACTTCAAATGGTGGTACTATGATTGGAGGATAGGAGAGGTAGTCATAGTTTTGAACAAGAATGGTATAATGGAAACCATCAGGGTGTTTGACCTAATATGGCTTACAAACTTGTCTGCTGATGATGTCTATACATTATACAAATGGCCACTATTCTATGACTCTCAAGATATTGTACAAGCTCTATAATTTCAGAACGTGATATGACTCTGGTTTGCCTTTGAGATACATGCAGGAGTCACTAGATAAGAGAAGTATAAGAAGTTTGAGGAACTTATGAAGGATGTAAGACATTAGATGAAACTAGGTCTAAGGGGGAGTTTGAAGATACATGTGTCCCTAGTTTCTGAACTTAATGTAATATGTCTTTGTTGTCTTACACATATGTAATTGAACGGGTACTTAATGAAATACAATGTGTGGTTGTGCTTATAATGTTGAATATTTCATTGCTTGGTATGTAATAACGCTTATTGAACTTACTATATAGGTTGTGGTTGTTTGAATAAATCTAAGTCAATTAATGATTAAGAAACATATTCAAACTTAATCATATGAAGCTCTCATGCGATTGGCCCATGCTAATGGACCATACACATGAACAACTTCATGCTAATGAACCAGTCGTACGAATGAACCAGGAGACTAGATCAGTCGCATGATTGTAACATGAGATTGGCTCAGTTGCATGACTGAACACTCAGTCGTGCGAATGGATCAACCGCATGACTCAATCGCATGACGGAACCATGCAAATGGTCTAGTCGCACAATTGAGAAACCCTAACCTATAAATACCACTTAAATCATGGAAAACGGGACACTTTGAATAATTCAATACCTAGACGTACCCTAGCCGTCTAGAGACCTCTAGCAACCTGTTCCAACTTCATAGATCGCAGTAGCTCGATTGCTAATAATTCTTAACGTTTAGATTCAATCTTTAATTGATTCTACGTGCATTCTCATTGATTGGATCGCCAGTCAAATAGGATTCCGCACTATTTGATTCGGTATATGCGTAAATCTGTTAGTATTCGTCCTATACATGATCCTAACAAGGATGGAAGTTGGGTTAAAGCTATGCAAAATGAGCTGCTTCAATTCAAAAGGTAAAAGGTTTGGAACCTATGTCCTCTTCCTCATGGGAAGACTACTATAGGAACCAAAAGGGTGTTTAGGAATAAGAAGATGGTAAAGGAATTGTCATCAAAATAAAGCTAGACTAGTTGTTTAAGGGTACACACAAGAAAAAGGAATTGACTACACTAATGTCTTTGCTCCTATAGCAAGACTGGATAGGATATTCTTGGATTTTGCTGCCTCCAAAAATTTCAAGGTCTATCAACTTTATGTCAAGTGTGCTTTTTCTCTGGGGGGTAATTGATGAAGAGGTTTATGTCAAACAACCACCTGGTTTTACAGATCTTGATCATCCTGATTATGTCTGTAAGCTTGATAAAGCTCTTTACAGGCTGCACCAAGCACCAAGGAAGTGGTATGAAACTCTATCTATGTATCTCTGCAAGCATGGATACAGAAGGGGTACTATAGATGGAACTCTCTTCATCAAAGGACAAGGAAATTACTTAATGCTAGTTCAAGTATATGTATATGACATCATCTTTGGTTCAACTAATCCAAGGCTCTTGAAAGACTTTGAGAAGCTGATGAAGGACAGATTTGAAATGAGCGCCATGGGGGAACACAATTTCTTTCTGGGAATTCAAGTGAAGCAAGTTGAAGATGGCATATTCATAAGTCAGTCAAAGTATGTTTAGGACATACTCAAAAGGTTCACATGGTAGATTGTAAGATTACTAAGACACCCATAGCAAGAAACCAGTCCCTTAGGCCTGATCTTGAGGGGGAATATGTGGATGAACACCTTTACAGGGCTATGATTGGGTCTCTTATGTATCTTACAGCTAGCAAGCCTAATATCATGTTTGCCATATGTATTTGTGCTAGATATCAAGCCAACCCTAAGATGTCACATCTTATCACTGCCAAGAGAATTATAAGATACCTCAAAGGTGCCTCAACACTTGGCCTCTAGTATCCTGAAAACTCTGACTTCAATCTGTATGCATATACAAATAGTGATTATGGTGGCTGCAATATGACTGCAAAGTCTACATCTAGGGAATCTTAGTTTATTAGTGGAAGGGTTGTCTCATGGCAATGCAAGAAACAATCTTATGTCTCTACATCAACTGCTGAAGCTAAATACATTGCTGCTGCAAGCTGCTGTGCTCAAGTGCTTTGGATTCAAAATCAGATGCTTGACTATGGATTAAACTTCAAGGAGACTCTCATTCACATAGACAACAATAGTGTTATCTCTATCACTGAAAATCCAGTGCAACACTCCAGGACAAAACACATCAATATCAGGTATCATTTGATAAGAGATAACTTTGAAAAAGGATTAATTAAACTTGTCAAAGTTAACACAAATGAACAATATGCTGATCTGTTCACCAAAGCCTTTGATGAACAGAAATTTAAGTATCTTATATTAGCTATTGGGAAGATTAACCTTGAGCAGCTTTTTCTCCAAACTAATTCATATCTTATTCTTAAAATCTGTGTGTCCTAAGTTGTATATTTCATCACCTTTATAAAGCTCATGTTTTCTCTAGATGAAAATCTTTTTAGAAGAACTTTCCTTAGATTTTTGAAAATCTTGATGTTTTAAATCATTCGGAAGGTATAAATTTAATCCTCGGAAGAAACTTATGCTTTAAAAACAAATAACTGCCTAAGTAAATTACCTTCGGAAGAAATGTCTGAAATCACTTCGAAGCTTAAAGTTTTCTCTTAGGCACTTACATGTTTTGAATAAAACTTTTAAGTCTTAATTCTCTTCCGAAGCAAAATTTTTAAAAACTCTCAGGAAATTCTTCCGAAGTCATTTTGGCTTCAGAAGCTCTTTCAACAAAAACTTCCGAAAATAATTTACCTTTGGAAGATTTTCGAATACCAAGAAAACTACTTTTTGAGCAAAAAGCAAACTTCTTTTCACAGGTGGGACCAACATCCAGATTTCAAATTTTATCCTCTTTCATTAACTTTGTCTTAAATCCTTTTCACATATAAACCCAACGGTTTCCCCTAATTTCTATCATCTTCATCTTTCCTCCAAACCTAAATTCCCAAAATTCTCTCTGCAACTGCCTTTGTTCTTTCTTTCCTTCACCATTAAGCTTTCCTAAATGGCCAACCTTAACAGAAGAAATGACCTTGATTTGTCCAGGCAGTTACACAGGCAGCACAATCACGTTGTCCTATTAAACTCTGAGAAAGATCCACACTTCTTAGAGGTTTGGAAATTCTTGGCTTTGTCTAATTATTCCACCACCCTTACTATCGATCATGTTCTTTATGAGGATCATCTGCTTGATTTCTGGAAAACCTGTCAGGAGGTTATTCTAGATGGGGAGAAGGCACTGTCTGCTACAGTGTAGGGTAGGACGATCTTCATCACTCCAGCCATCATAAACACTCATCTTTAACTGGATGATGAGGAAGGTGAGTTGTTGTAGAGATTATATGAAGAGCCTGAAGCAACCATACACCCAAAGTCTTCTGCATGCATGCTGCACAAGTACTGAAGAAGAATGCTTCGGAAGTTTCACACAAGCAATAGAAATATTGTAAGTGTGAAATCTTCCAAAGCCAAGACCAATATCTTCCGAAGCCAAAGATGAAGTCTTCCAAAGCTTCAGAGACAAAGTCTTCCAAAGCTCACACTTGAAGATAGATTTCTTCAGAAGACTTTTAACAACATGCTTTATCTGATGTACTTTTCCATAAAGCTAGACCCCTTTTCCGCTACAACTCTGTAAAGTCACCAACTTACATAAGTTGGTGAAAAGGTCCATGCTTTTGGTAACTGTACATTGATGTCTTGAGTCTATAAACTTTCTACTTCATGTACTTTATCCTTTTTGCAATAGATAAGGATGTGAGCTATGGCATTCATAGTCACAAGTCAAAAGCCAATCTACCTTTTGACTCTACAATTAATTTCGTATTGTGTCTAGTCAATTGTATCCAGCTGGCTTTCATAGTATAGCCGGCTGTAGGATGTAGTATAAGTATCTCATGTTCTTGTAACTTTATTTTCATGCTTTTGTAACACTTGTAATAGAACATTGAGAAAGCAATATACTGCAACCTTGTAAACCATCTCCTTGTGTATCTTGCTCTTGTGTTCTTTCTCTTAATTACTTGTGTTCTTAGTGTATTTACTTGTGGTTAATCCAGTTCACTGATTGATTAAGTTTAGTTACTCTTCTCTTTGTGTTGTTGTGTTGTAAATGACCACCCTTCAATGGTCCTGCATTTGGTATTAGTGCTTTCCAAGCTCTTGATATAAGATCTCACCATCTTAAGATCCCTCACATACACAAATACTCAATTTATCAAATGGTATCCATTTCCAAAACTGATATCAAAACTAGAACCATGAATAAGTTCCCACTGATCACTCTTGATGACTTTGACACCTGGTGCCTGAGAATGGAAGGTTTCATCAGGTCTCTAGACTCAAGAATGTGGGAGTCTGGTGAGAATGGACCTTACATACCAAGCACCCCTTCTGCTACTGGTGGTGGTATGATCCCCCAAGGCTGTGGCAAACTACTCTGATGAGGACATGAAGATAGTAGAGATTGATAGAAAAGCCATGACAGCTCTTCAGACTGCTCTTCCAAACTCTATATACAAAGGTTTCAAGAAATGCAAAACAGCTAGGCAGTTGTGGGATGCATTGAAACTGATGTATGAGGGTTCCTCTAAAGCTAAGGAGAACAAGAAGGATCCCTTGATGTAGCAGTTTGGAAACTTCACCTCCAAAGCAGGTGAAACCATGACTCAGCAATACTTTAGTACGTTGAGATTGTGGATACCCTTGTGGATGGAGGAGTTGCTCTTGAGAACAGAGACATTGTAAGGAAGTTTATGTCCTCACTTCCTAGGCAATGGACACACTATTGTATGGTGATCAAGAGGACTTAAGAACCTCAAAAATCTCACTATGACAGAGTAATATGGGATTCTCAGTGGCTACTAGATGGAGATGAACATGTAAGGTTCATCTGGCAAATCCAACAATCAAATGGGTTCAGCCCTTCATGTGGTTGAAAGGGATAGCATAGAACCCTAACATCATCTCATATGCTACCCTGAAAACTCACCAAAGGGTCCTTTCCTAACCTTCCCAGAGACACCAAGGGAGAACTACACTCAAGGAAGCCCATTCCAAGAGACAAGTTCTTCTCAAGCCTTTGTGTCTTCTGATGAAAGTTGTGGCAGCTTTCTTTTCACACTTGACGACCTGGACTGTATCCATCCAGATGATCTGGAGTACATGGAGATAGTCCAGCAGATGGCTCTTCTCACTGACAGAGCCAAGAAGTTCTACAAGCGGACTGGAAGGAAGTTCCCTAGCAATACAACTAGTGGAAAGTTTGGGCTAGAAAAAGGCAAAGTCAAGTGTCACAACTATAACTTGATAGGCCACTTTGCTAGGGAGTGTAAGGCACCTAGAACAAATGGTGGCCAACACAGTCCAGACCAAACTACACTCATAAAGCCACCCAGAATGAGAAGCCAAAGCAGTAGGCTGCTGTTGCTGTTGCTGTTGAAGAAGGAGGCTTTGACTAGAGCTTTCAAGTGGAAGATGCTTTTCCAAACCAAGCACTGATGGCAGATCATGATGAAGCCAAGGTATTGGAACTTCTCTATACCCCTGAATGCATTGCAAAAGTTAATAGATACAGGTCCTAAAACTTGGAAATGAGATCTGATCTTGATTCCTTAAACATTTTAAAAGATGATTTTAGAAAGTCTGAAAATGATTATAAACTGAAGTTAGAGGACTTAGAGAAAACTATTTCAGTTCTAAAACAAGAGCATACAAACTTTAGGACTCAGATCAAGGATCTCATAACTAAGCTGACTAAGTGCCAGGCTGAACTTGTGATCACCAAAGCTAAGGCAAATAAGTGTGTTCTTGAAGAAGAGACCTTCAAGAACAAGATATCTTCATCCCTGCAAAACAAAGTGTGCTATCAAAAGAAGCTGAGACTGGGATCAAATGAGATAGCTCCTCCACACACAATCTTGTCTGTAAGATCACCTACGTGTGGAACTTGTGAAGATGAGCTTCCTCTCATAGATCCTTTGTGTGAAGAGGATGAAGAAGTGATAGTGAAGAATTCCTTTGAGAAGAGTGAAGAGGAGGATTCTAAGAAGGGCCACTATCCTTTTGAGGAGAGGAAGAAGACTGTGATGACCAAGTCAATGAGAAAGAACTTGATCAGAAAGAGCAAAAGAAAAGCAAGGAAGGCTCAAGAGATCAAGACTACTTTTGACTCCAAGCAGAAACAAGTTTTTATCTCTGCAGGGTTTGAAGTAGTAAAGACTAAAGACATCAACCTCAACTCTTCTGCTAAGAGTTTTGGTTCATGTTTAAATCATCTCAGTACCAAGAAGAAGATTGATCTATTGTGTACCACTACTACACAGCCTGGACCATCAAACTCCAAGAACAGTCCTCAGCCTAAAAGGATTGTCTGAGCATCTGCAAAGATGAGGGTGGAGAAGGGATGTGACCAAAGTCAGTCTTGTTCCCAGCCGAAGGCTCTTGGGAACAAGAAAATGGAGTGTGTTATGTGTGAAAGTACTGCTCATCTTGCTAAGGATTGTCCATACAATCCTAAGGGTACTCTTCATATGACCAAACCAAAGACTTCCAAAAGTTCTAAGAAGATTCAACCTTCAGAAGGAAAATTGGTTTCCTTCGGAAGCTCCAAAACTAAGAAGAAGGCAAGTTGAAAATTTCCTTTCGAAGAAAAGTTGGTCTCGGAAGGAAGGAATACTTCCGAAGCACTGAAGTCTGCTGCAGTGTCTGTAGAATCTTCCGAAGGTCCAGTCATTAAAACTTCCAAAGTATCAAAAGCTTTCGAAGTGTTGAAGGTCAAGTCCAAGTTTCCAAAGGTGGTGTAGAAGTCTAAGAAAGACCAAATGACTGAGAATTCTCCATCAACAACAGCTCAAGATCCTCAAAGCACTACAATAGGATCTATTATGGTTGCATTACCTTCTATTTCTCTTAGTAAGCCCAAGACAAGTAAGGCTTGGGTTTCCAAATGTAACTAATCATTTTCTGTGTAGGGACAGCTCAAGACAAACAAAAATGTCTGGATCATTAACAGTGACTGCTCTAGGCACATGACAGTCAATAGGTCACTACTCCAGAACTTTGAAAGGATTGATGGAGGGCCAGTTGCTTTTGGAGGAGATGAATGTGGTTACATTTCTGGAAGGGGCAAGGTCATAAATGGTAAGCTCAGCATCGAAAAGGTAAACTTTGTCAAGGAGCTTGGGTACAATCTTCTGAGTGTATCCCAATTTTGTGATTAGAGTCATAACATGCTCTTTACTGAGCATGAGTGCATTGTTCTAAAGCCCGGGGTGGTCATTCCACATGAGCATATTCTACTTAGAGCCCCCAGGAAAGGGAACATGTACAAGATAGATCTGCAAGAAACATCTCCCTCTGGAGAAGTTTCATGATTTCTGTCTAAAGACAATAATGATAAGTCTTTCCTATGGCATAAAAGAATATGCCATGTAAACTTTAAGAACATGAATAAACTAATTAAGAAGGATTTGGTAACTGGAATGCCAAAGAAAGAGTTTACAAGTGATGACCATTGTGTTACATGCTTGAAAGGGAAGCAACATAAGGTATCTCACAAGCCTAAGGAAAGAAACTCCATCACTACTCCCCTACACTTGTTACATATGAATCTCTTTGGCCCCACTAGTGTAATGAGTCTAGGAAGGACCTCTTATTGTTTGGTGATCACAGATGACTTTTCAAGATTCACTTGGGTCTTCTTCTTTAGAACTAAGGATGAGACTCCTAAGATTCTAAAGAATTTCATCTTGAAGATTGAGAATCAATCTGATCACAAGGTCAAAATCATAAGATATGATCAGGGAACTAAATTCAAGAACCAAATCCTTGATGCATTTTGTGAAAAGAAGGGTATTACAAGACAATATAGTGCTCCCAGGACTCCTCAGCAAAATGGTGTTGCTAAGAGGAGAAACAGAACACTGATTGAAGCTACAAGAACCATGTTGTTTGACTCTAAGCTACCCATCACCTTCTGGGCAGAGGCAGTCAACACTGCCTGCTATGTGCAGGATAGAGTTTTAGTGGTTAAGACTCATGGCAAGACTCCTTATGAACTTTGGCACAAGAGGAAACCTTTCATTGGTTTTCTCAGGTCATTTGGTTATCCTTGCACTATCTTGAATACCAAAGATCAAATTGCCAAATTTGCTGAGAAATCAAATGATAAACACTTTATTGGATACTCTTCCCAAGCTAAGACTTATAGAGTATATAATCTTAGAATTATAATTTTTGAGGAGTCAGCCAATGTGACTTTCAATGAACACACATCCTGTGTGGCTGGTTCTAGTCCTGATTGGTTGTTTGATCTTGATTTAGTTACCAACTATTTTAACAAATCTTGTGAGATTGTTTCAGGATCTGTAGAAAACTTAATACAAGTGATCTTGATCCAAGATTTGAGCTGAGAAGACCTTCAAGTAACATATCTTCAGCTCCAGTTGGGACTACTTCTGCAAATGAGGTTTCCATCCACACACAATGACAAACTCAGCTGATACATCTAGTATGCCTTTAAATTACAGCTCAGAGGCTCCATAACCAGATAAGATACTTCAAATGTAAAAGACAATGATGGTAGTGGTGATAGTGATCAAGACTTCTTGATGCTAATAACCACTCCATAGATGACAACATTAATGATGCCACACTTATTAGATCAAGTTTCTCTTGATAAGTGTGCTGATTTGGTGGGAGAAGCATCTATGCCAGATCTAAATTTCTCAAATTTAGATCTTTCTCAACAACTTGTTGTGATCCCTCAGCTAAGGATCCATAAGTCTCACGCCACCACAAACATCATTGGAGATGTTGTCACAGGGGTAATAACAAGAGCACAAACTCATGAAGAAAATGTTTGTCTTCACTCTTGTTTCTTATCCTAGATAGAGCCAAAGAAAGTTGATGAGGCTCTAAAGGATGGAAGTTGGGTTGAAGCTATGCAAGAGGAGCTGCTTCAATTCAAAAGACAGAAAGTTTGGAACCTGTGTCCTCTTCCTTCTTGAAAGACTACCATTAGAACCAAATGGGTGTTTAGGAACAAGAAGGATGATAGAGGCATTATTATCAAGAACAAAGCTAGACTAGTTGTTCAAGGATACACACAAGAAGCAGGGATTGACTACATTGATGTTTTTGCTTCTGTAGCAAGACTGGAAACTGTTAGGATATTTATGGCATTTGTTGCATCCAAGAACTTCAAGGTCTATCAACTTGATGTGAAGTGTGCTTTTCTGTATGGAGTGATTGATGAAAAGGTGTATGTCAAACAGCCACCTAGTTTTGTAGATCCTGATCATCCTGATTATGTCTACAATCTTGACAAAGCTCTTTATGGTTTGCATCAGGCACCCAGGAAGTGGTCTGAGACTCTATCTCGGTATCCTTGCAAACATGGATACAGGAGAGGTACTATAGATGGAACTCTCTTCATCAAAGGATAGGGAAATGACATATTTCTAGTTCAAGTGTATGTAGATGACATTATCTTTGGTTCAACTAATCCAAGGCTCTGTAAAGACTTTGAGAAGCTAATGAAGGACAGATTTGAAATGAGTGCCATGGGGGAACTCAGTTTCTTTTCGGGAATTCAAGTGAAGCAAGTTGAAGATGGCATCTTCATAAGTCAGTCAAAGTATGTTCAAGACATACTCAAAAGGTTCAACAAGACTGATTGTAAGATTGCTAAGACACCCATAGCTAGAAACCACTCCTTGGACCTGATCTTGAGGGGGAGTGTGTAGATGAACACTTATACAGGGCTATGATTGGGTCTCTTATGTATCTCACAGCTAGCAGGCTTGATATTATGTTTGCCACTTGCATCCGTGCAAGATATCAAGCCAACCCTAAGATGTCTCACCTTATCACTGTCAAAAGGATTATAAGATACCTTAAAGGTGCTTTAACACTTGGTCTATGGTATCCTAAGAATCCTGACTGCAATCTGTATGCTTATACAATAGTGATTATGGTGGTTGCAACATGACTACAAAGTCTACATCTGGGGGATGTCAGTTTCTTGGTGGAAGGGTTGTCTCATGGCAATGCAAGAAATAATCATGTCTCTCTGGATCAATTGTTGAAGCTGAATACGTTGCGGTTGTAAGCTGTTGTGCTCAAGTGCTTTAGATTCAGAATCAGATGCTAGACTATGGGTTAAACTTCAAGGAGACTCCCATTCACATTGACAACAATAGTGTTATCTTAATCATAGAGAATCTTGTGCAGCACTCAAGGACCAAACACATCAATATCAGATATCATTTAATAAGAGATAACTATGAAAAAGGATTAATTAAACTAGTCAAAGTTCACACAGATGAACAATATGTTGATCTGTTTACAAAGGCTTTTGATGAACAGAGATTTAAATATCTAATATCAGCTATTGGGATGATCAACTTTGAGTAGGTTTTTCTTAAAACTAATTCTTATTATTTCTTAAAATATGTGTGTCTTAAGTTGTCTAGTTCATCACTTTCATAAGCTCTTGTTTTCTTTGGATAAAACTTTTTAAAGACTTTCCTTAGAATTATGACAATTTTGATCCTTCGGAAGTTATGTTTTTAACTTTAGAAGAAACTTATGCCTTTAAAACAACTAACTGCCCAAGTATTTTACCTTTGGAAGAAATTTCTGAAATATCTTCCGAAGCTTAAAATCTTCTTTGGCACTTATATGTTTTCAAGGACAATCTTCTTCCAAAGCAAATTAACTCTCGGAAGTTTTGTTCCTTGAACAAAACTCTAAAGTCTTGTTTTTCTTCCGAAGTCAAAATTCTCAAAATCCTTAGGAAATTCTTACGAAGTCATTTTAGCTTCGGAAGCTTTTTCATTAAAACTTCCGAAGATAATTACCTTCGGAAGTTTTTTGACTACCAAGAAAACTACTTTTTGAGCAAAAGTAAACTACTTTTTCAGAGGTGGGACCGACATTCGGATTTCGAAGTTTATCATCTTTCATTAAACTTTATCTGAAATCCTTTTCACATATAACCCAACGGTTCCCCCTCTTTCTATCATCTGCTTCTTTCCTACAAACCTAAAACCTCAAATTTCTCTCTGAAATTACTTTCTTGCATCTTTCTTCATTCTTAAGCTCTCTGAAAATGGCCAACCCTCATCACAGAAATGACCGAACTTTACCATGCAGTTACACAGACAACATAATCAGGTTCCTCTGTTAAGCTCTGAGAAAGATCCTCATTTCTCAGAGGTTTGCCATTTCTTAACTCTATCGAGCTACTTCACCTCCCTAACCATTGATCCTCCTCATTATAAGGATCAACTGCTGGAATTCTGGAAGACCCGCCAAGAGGTCGTAATGGATGGGGAGAAGGCACTGTCTGCCACAGTGCAGGGGAGAACAATCTTCATCACTCCGGCCATCATCAACATGTATCTTCAAGTGTATGATGAAGAAGGTGAGGTGTTCTTTCCAAAGAAGCCGTTAACCATCCTTCGCGCAGATGGTCTATCAGGAGACTACTCTGCTAAGACCTTTACGAAAGGGAAGGTCTCATCCCAATAGAAATTCCTCCTCCATGTGGTTATCCACAGCTTATCAAACAAGCATGGTGGATGGGACCAAATTCTTGAGGATCTCTCCTTCATTGTCCATAGGATGGTTCAGGGGGTCAAGTTCAGGTATTCTCAGTTTGTTTATACTAATCTGCTTGCAAACTTGGACTCCTTAGAGTATTACATGTTCCCTAGATATGTTCAGTACATTTTTAACTGCGAACTGGGCTCACAATTAAGGGGAACAGGTAATATTCTTAAACTAGGACATATGAAGCCCGACATCTTTAAAATTTTGAGAAAGCCCACTATTGGCTTCTTTGGGGTAGAAACATCCTTTGTTCCAAAAATGTTAGACCTCATTGCTCAAGGTGACAACCTAGTAACACCAGCTAGTGTTGAACCCACACCTTCTACTTCCCAACCACCTCAACAGCCACAAATCACCCTCACCTACCAAAGAAAATCCAAATGAACCACTACTCAGACTATTCAGTGTGTGGAGGTCCCTATACACTCACCCACACAAGAAGAAGTGGACACTAGAGCTCCCATTCGACTGAGGAGCAGACCACTCCCATCTCTTCAAAGATTAGTGATGAGGTTCCTCATGCTCAGCCTGATGAGCTCATAAGCCCAAATGCCTTAAGCCATCACTCTGAGTCTTAACACTCAAGTGATCACCTTCAGGGGACAGTTACCATCCCCAGCCTTTGGAGTTAAACCAACTTATCCCCAACCTTGACTTTTACACTGATGAAGATCTAGGTTTTAGTGAGTACCATGCTTCTCTCTTTTTTCCCCTACTCAAAGAGAGATGAGTGCTTCTGAGGCTCCTATTTCTAGCCCACATCAGTCACCTACTACTGAGGTGGACATTCCTGAACCTGTTCAAGATGTCCATATGGAAGAGGCTCTCACTTTTGAAAGTGATTACATCAATAAGACCTCAACCATGGCAACTTAGCCCACTGACATCTCAACTGAGGTTGTTAGTGAGAAGAGGAAATCCAGCAGCCAAGAACCTAAAGTTGGTGGTGAAAGAGAGGACTCTAGTCCAATCATCTCCTCCCCCAATGATTCTTCTGATGAAGATAAGGGGAATTTAAGACTAAAGGTGCAAAAACTGTCTCAAACATGCACCTATTTAGTCTCCAAGGTCAGTCACCTTAAATCTCAAGTGACTACCTTGCAAAACAGGGTCAATGATCAGTAAATTGAGATTTCTTATCTTAAGGACCAACTAGCTGGGAAACCTTTAAGATGAGCTCAACCAGGAACACAAGAACCTGTGGATGTGATTCACCTAACTCCTAGCTCACCTATGCAAATGGGTGATGCTACCAAAAAGGGGTAGAAAGTCACTATAATCACAGAACCTAGGAGTTCTTCAGAGAGAGTGGACAATTAGGACTCACCATCCTCACTTGCAATTGTGCACACTTAGCAACTTCCTCAAGTTCACATTGATGTGGACTACATAGACTCCTTCATACAGAGTCTGTTTGAGGAAGGGATACCAAGGGCTATATCATCTCCACCATCTTCAAATCACATCATTAGGTGGAGGTATGACAACAACAGAAGAGCCTTAATCATTATTAGAGTTCAAGGGCAGCAAGAGATCTTCAACTTTTGGACCTTGAACTTCTATGAGGGTCTGGATTTAGTCAACATGCCACTTGTCAATCCAAGCCAATCAAGACAAGCTGACAAGTTGGCTCAAAGAATCCAAGACCAGATCACTGCAGAGTTCAGCTTTAGAAGAAGACTAAGGCAATCAGACAATGTCATCAGTCAACTAGATGTTGAGGTAGACCCTATGATTAGTTTCACAGGGGAAACCTTGACTGAAGGCCCAGTGACAGAACCTAAAGCCCTGTCTCATCACCAACAACTGCTATAGAGATCAATGCCCTTTTTAAGACACCTGCTGGTGAAGGTGCTTCTCAACCTTTCTCTGGCCAGAGTTGGAAGCTACACCAAGAAATGAAGGCCAAAGCTCTCTCCACCCTGAGTCACAAAGATCTGTAAGTGACAACGGGAAAAGAAAAATGACTTCTGAGGAGATTGAGGAGGAGAAGAGAGAGAGAGGAAAAGAAAGCTAAGGGGAGAAGTCTACAAGACTCATGGAGTCTACTTTGAGGGCTGCCCCCAGACCAGATACTCAAAATGATGAGTTAAGGGTATTCAGGATAAACTATTTGCAGACAAGGAACTATGACATAGACAATGTCATTTCTCTCCCCTTGGAGGAACTTAATGAACTGGTTGACATGGAAAGGTCAAAGGAGAAGAAAGAGGCAGAAGATGCAGAGCTATTTGTACAAATCAAAGAAGACAGAAGAAAGAAAAGATTGTACAAGCATGTGCTTACTCTCTCCTCAGTTCATGAAAGTCCTGTACAAAAGGAAGTGGTTCAACAAGAACCTTGGGTAGACACAAAAGAAGAAAAGATCAAGCTGATCAATTACCTGAGTGCCACAGGCCTCTATCAGGCAGATGCACTTCTTTCTTTATCCTATGACTATGTTGAGTTTGAGTATATAAAACAACTTGAACTTGAGATAGTCAAGAAAAGAAAGACAACTAAAAGGAAGCTAAGGGAAGAAGCTGCTAAGTCAAGAGCCATCATCCAGAAAAACATGAAGAAATCTGCAGACAGGTAGAGGATGATGAGCTTCTTGAAGCTGTATGGATTCTTTGGAAGGAGACTTGGTCCCATGTCTCTATCCACTATGGATAAGCATATCAGGATGATCAAGAAGAAGATAAAGAGTGGAGAGCTGGTTGATTTACATTCCCCTCCAAGTCAAGATCCACCTGAAGTGGAGGTTAAGGTTAAACAACCAGAGACAACACAACCTGGACCTCTTGTTGAATCTTAGCAAGCTTCATCTTCTGATCCACAACAGGGGCAACCTCCCTCTCATTTTGAACCTGTGAGAGTAGAAGATCCAACTGGAAAGACAATGAAGATCAATCAAGTGCTGCAGGCCAGTCTTCTTAGTTAAAAAGAGCAAAGAGAAAGAAGAGGATGACTTCTAACCCAAAGCCAAAGAAGAAGAAGACTACATCCTTTTCTGAACCTTAGGATGAGTCAGAACATCCTGAGGATGTGCAGCCAGAGGATGCTCCATCATCTCCCATTCCAATAGCTCCTCTAGCATAAAAAAGACCCATCTTGTCCTGGACATACACTACAAATCCAGAAACAAAAAGACCCATCTTGTCCTGGACATACACTACAAATCCAGAAAGGTGGCATGTCATTAGAGATCATGGCATTGAGAATGTCTACACATGGCAAGACATGTTCAATCTGCCTCTGCATGATCTCTTTGACATGAGAAGACACTTTGATAGTCTGAAGGATCCTGATCATCTTATGAAGAAAGGGTTGTTATATCCTGATGAGGACTGTTGATATCTGAAGTCTTCAAGTGTTTTGGTAGCATCATCCTAGGGGGAGTTTGTAGAGATTATATGAAGAGGCTGAAGCAACCAAACACCCAAAGTCTTTCTACATGCATGTTGCACAAGTACTGAGGAATGCTTCAGAAGTTTCACACAAGCAACACAAATATTCTAAGTGTGAAATCTTCCGAAGCCAAGACCAATATCTTCCGAAGCCAAAGATGAAGTCTTCCGAAGCTCAACACTTGAAGACAGATTTCTTCGGAAGACTTTTAACAACATGCTTTATCTGATGTACTTTTCCATAAAGTTGGACCCCTTTCCGCTATAACTCTGTAAAGTCACCAACTTACATGAGTTGGTGAAAAGGTTCATGCTTTTGGTAACTGTACATTGAGGTCTTGAGTCTGTAAACTTTCTACTTCATGTTCTTTATCCTTTTTTATAATAGATAAGGATGTGAGCTATGGCATGTCATAGTTACAAGTCAAAAGGCAATCTGCCTTTTAACTCTATAATTGATTTTGTTTTGTGTCTAGTCATTTATATCCAGCTGGCTTTCATAGTATAGCCGGTTGTGGGATGTAGTATAAGTATCTCATGTTCCTGTAACTTTATTTTCATGCTTTTGTAACACTTGTAATAGAACATTAAGAAAGCAATATCCTGCAACCTTGAAAACCATCTCCTTATGTATCTTGCTCTTGTGTTCTATCTCTTAATTACTTGTGTTCTTAGTGTCTTTACTTGTGGTTAATCTAATTCACTGTTTGATTAAGTTTAGTTACTCTCCTCTTTGTGTTGTTGTGTTGAAATTGACCACCCTTCAACGGTCCTGCATTGTCCTTTCCTAAAGAAGCTGTTAACTAATCCTTCCAGTAGATGGGCTATGAAGGGGATTTCTCTGTAAAGACCTTCAAGAAAGGGAAGGTTTCATCCCAGTGGATGTACTTACTACATGTGGTCATCCATAGCTTATCCAACAAGCATGGGGGTTAGGACCAGATTCTTGAAGATCTCTCTTTCATAGTGCATGGGATAGTTCAGGGGGTCAAGTTCAGGTATTCTCAATTTGTTTATACAAATCTGCTTGCTAACTTAGACTCCTTAGAATAATACATGTTTCCTAGATATGTTCAACATAATCTCAACTGTGAACTGGGCTCACAGTTGAGGGAAACAGATAATATTATTAAATTAGGACTGATGAAGTCCGACATCTTTAAAATCTTGAAGAAGCCAACTATTGGCTTCTCTGGGGTAGAAACAGCCATGGTTCCAAAAATGTTAGAGCTCATTACTCAAGGTAACAACCTAGCAATGCGAGCCAGTATTGAACCCACATCTTCTACATCTCAACCACCAAAATAGCCACAAATCACCCTCACTTACCAAAGAAGATCCAAACAAACCCCTACACACAAGCCATTCAGTCTGTGTAGGCCCCCATATCACTACCCACATAGGTAGAAGTGGAATCTAGAGCTCCCACTTCTCCTAAGGAGCAAACCACTCCCATCACCTCAACTATCAGTCCTGAGGTTCCTCATGCTAAAACTGATGAGCTCATAAGCCTAACACCTTAAGCCTTCATTCTGAGTCTCTACACTCAAATAAACAACCTTAAAGGGATAGCTACCATCCTCAACCTTTAGACTTAAACCAACAAATTCCCAACCTTGACTTCTATACTGATTAAGACTTAGGTTTCAGTGAGTATCATGAGTCTCTCTATTTCTCCCCTACTAGAAGAGAGATGAGTGCTCTTGAATCTCCTATGTCTAGCCCACATCAGTCACCTATTACTGAGGTGGATCCTTCTGAATCTATTTAGGACATCTATATGGAAGAGTCTCTCACTTCAGCAAGTGATTACATCATTCAGACCTTAACCATGGCAACTCAGCCCATTAACACTTCAATTGAGGTTGTCAATGAGTAGAGGAAAGCCAATAGCCAAGAACTCTAGGCTGGTGGTGAGAGAGAAGACTTTGGTCCAACTCTCTCATCTCACAATGATTCTTCTAATAAAGATAAGGGGAATCTGAGACTAAAGGTGCAAAAACTGTCAGAAACATGCACCTATCTAGTCTTCAAGGTTAGTCACCTTGAATCTCAGGTGACTACCCTGCAAAATAGGGTCAATGATCAGCAAGTTGAGATATCTTATCTTAAGGAAAAAGTAGCTGGGAGACCTTTAAAAATAGCTCAACCAGGAACATAAGAACCTGTGAATATGGTTGATCTAACATCTAGCTCTTCTATGCAAGTGGGTGATACTACCAAAAAGTGGGAGAAAGTCACCACAGACATAGAACTTGGGAATTATTCATAGAGCATGGACATTGAGGACTCACCATCTTCACTTGCAACTGCCCATACTCAGCAACTTCCTCAAGTTCATATTGATGTGTACTCAATAAACTCCTACATTTTGAGTCTTTTTAAGGAAGGCATACCAAGGGTTGTATCATCTCCACCTCAAGGAACTTCCAACTACATCATAGGGTGGATGTATGATGCAAACAGAAGAGCCATTATTCTTCAAAGAGTTCAAGGACAAAAAGAAGTCTTCAATTTTCAGACCTTGAACTACTATGAAGGTCTTGACCTTATCAGCATGCCACTTATCAACCCATGCCAATCTAGACAAATTAACAACCTGGCTCAAAGAATACAAGATAGAATTACTGAAGAGTTCAGACTTAGAAGGAGACAAAGGCAATTAGGTAATACTATTGGTCAATTAAGTAATACTTCGAAGGGAAAACCTTGACTGAAGGCCCAGTGGTCGCGCAAAAGAGCCTTGTCACATTCATAACTACTTTAGTTATTTATTCCCTCAGTGAAACACCTACTGGTGAAGGTGCATCACAACCTTTCTCTTGCCACAGCTTGGAAGCTACACCAAGCATGAAGGCCAAAGCTCTCTCCACCTTGAGTCACAAAGGTTTGTGAGTGACAAAGGGAAAAGGTAAATGACTTCTGAGGAGATTAAGGATGAGGAGAGAGAGAGAGAGAGAGAGAGGAAGAAGAAGCTAAGGGGAGAAAGTTCCTCTACTAAGTCTGCAAGATTCGTGGAAGCTGCTATCCGGGCTGCCCCCAGGCCAAACACTCAAGATGATGAGTTGAGGGCAGTCAGGATAAGCTACTTACAAACCAGGAACTATGATATTAATAATATCATCTCCCTCCGTCAAACAGTTTGAACTTGAAGTAACCAAAGAAAGAAAATCAGAAAAAAGAGGTTGAGGGAAGATGTTGCAAAGTCAAGAGCCATCATCTAGGAGAGTATGAAGAAATTTGCTGACAGACAGAGGATGATGAGCTTTGTGAAGCTGTATGGATTCTCTAGAAGGAGACTTGGCCCTATGTCTTTATCCATTAAGGATGAGTATATAAGGGTAATCAAGTAGAAGATTCAAAGAGGAGAACTAGTTAACTTACACTCCCTACCAAGTCAGTTCCCTCAAGAAGTGGAGGTTAAGGTTAAACCATTTGAGACAACACAACCTGAACCTCCTGCTGAGCATCAGCAAGCTTCTACTTCTGATCCAAAGCAGGGTATTGTCCCCTCTCAATCTGAACCTGTGAGAGAGGAAGACCCAACTGAGAAAGACAAAGAAGATCAACAAGATGTTGCAGGCCAGTCTTCTCAGTTAAAAGTTTCAAAAAGGAGAAAAAGAATGGCTTCTAAACCAAAGCCAAAGAAGAAGAAGAAAGAGACATCCATCTCCAAACCTTAGGATGAGTCAGATAATCCTAAGGATGTGCAATAAGAGAAAGCTACACCAACTCCAATTCAAGTACCTCATCTAGCATTAGGAAGACCCACCTTGTCTTGGACATACACTACAAATCCAGAAAGATGTCATGTAATCAGAGATCAAGGTGTTGAAGATGTGTACACATGGCAAGACATGTTCAATCTACCTCTACATGATCTCTTTGATGTAAGACGACACTATGAGAGTTTGAGTGATCCTAATCATCTTATGAAAAAAGGGATGGTCATTATCATGATGGGATTGTTGATATCTGAAGTCTTCAAGTGTTTTGGTAGCATCAGCCTAGGGGGAGTTTGTAAGGTTTCATATAAGGCTAATGCAACCCAAAACATCCAAAGTCTCTCCTGCATACATGCACAAGTATACTGAAGTAGAATGCTTCGGAAGTTTCACACTCTTCCTTAGAAAACATTCTAAGTATGAAATTTTCCGAAGCCAAGACCTATACCTTCCGAAGGCAAACATGAAGTCTTTTGAAGCTTCAAAGATAAAGTTTTTCGAGGCCAACACTTGAAGACAGATTTCTTGTGAAGAATTTTAAACACATGCTATTATCTGATATACCTTTACCATAAAGCTGGACCACCTTTTCGCTGCAACTCTGATTAGACACCAACTTTACATGAGTTGGTGAAATGTCCATGCTTTTTGTAACTGTACATTAAGGTATTGAGTCTGTATTGTCTACTTTATGTATTTTTATCATTTTTATAATATATTAGGATGTGAGCTATGACATGTCATAGTCACTAGTCAGAAGGCAATCTGTCTTTTGACTGTACATTGATTTTGTTGTTGTCTAGAATATGCATCTAGCTGGCATTCAAAGTATGACCGGCTGTAGGATGTAGTATAAGTATATCTGGTCCTTGTATCTTATTATCATTGTTTTGTAAATACTTGTAAGGAACTAGATAAAAATATACATCATCCTTGAAAACCAAATACTTGTGTTATTATGCTTTTGTTCTGTTTTTTTATTACTTGTGTTCTTAGTTTTAATATAAACTGGTTTTTTAGTTTTCTATTTGATCTGTTAAATATTATTAAACACTCTCCATTTGTGTTGTTATGTTATAAAAATGAATTGCACCCTTCGGTCCTGTAATATCCAGAACCATATATAATATAGATTAATAAATAATTAAATATTACGGGGCCGGTACTTGGTTATTTAAAAAAACTTACAACAATTAAAAAGATTAATAAATAATTAAATAGTAAGAGTGATAGTTATTTGATTTTAGTTGGTTGGCGTAACGCTGGAGACAGCCTGTCAGCAACAAAGTTTCACTCTCTCTCTCTCTTCTCTCTCTCTATTAGGTTTTCAATTTTTAATCTGCTTTCAGCTTTAGCCGATCCACAATTTCACGTTTTCTGGTATGTTATCTCCTCATTCATCCGCTTTTCACTTTCGATTTCATCTTTCTATTCATTAATCAACTGTTTCGTTTACTGTTTTTTGGTTCAAATCTCTCAGTTAATTATTTCATATAATATCGATTAGTTTTGGTTTTTTAGATTCGTCTGGTAGCTTTCCGCTTGTAATTATGAGCATAGTGAGTGAAAGCGCTATATTTATGCGTAATTATGCTTGATTAGACATGCATAACTTGATTTGTTATAACCTTTGTATATAATCCTGTTTTGGTGATGGAGATGAAGTTGTAGATAGCATTTGATGGACCTACGGTACTGGACTTGGATTTCTGGTCGAATTTTCTGTTTATTGACACAAATATCACATTGATAAATTTAAAATCTGAAGAATACTTTGTTACACTTGTGCTTCGAATATGGTGTATTGCTCGGAATATTGTGCATATACTAGGGCTTTGTGAACTCTCTCATGAATAGGGCTAGAATGTCATCCCTAAACATGCAGTTTAACATGTTGCATTAAGGGAGTGTGACTGCCGAGAGGCAAGAGGTCTTCAAATCGTATGCCTTTTGACCTGTTCAATGCGGTATTTGTTTGCTTGTCTTTTTAGTGTCCTGGAAGTTACACTTGCAGATTATAAAATCTGTGACGTGGATGATAATTTAGCTCAAAGCCAGAACAATATACTATAGACATAGAATGTAGCAGCTGCATAATCCAGTTGATAACAGTATAGTAAGAAACCCAATTCCTTGATTTGCTGAAGCCTTTGCTTCACTGCATGATACTATTTGCCCATAGGAAAAAGATCACTCCACATATTCACTCAAACTCATTCCACATTGTTTTTCATCTACTTCCTATGTTTAACATACACTTTCAGAATCGTAATATGAAATGGTGAAATGGTGATGTTGGTTATATGTTATTTTTGCGATGCTTCATTGCTGTATTACTACTATAGTTGTCATGAAAGTGAGTTTTCACGGCTTACTGAAAGTTGTCATGAAATGGTGAAAAGTAATTCTTGTACCTAATGTGGCACTGAAAGAGAGTTTTCACGGCTTACCGAAAGGATTTTCTATGTACTTTTTCTTCCTTAACAATCGTGGTTTGCATACCTGATAAACGTTACTTCTTCGGTCGTGATGCTTGTGACATTACTGGTAACATACTTTTTTTTTGTTTTCTAAGGTAGGTGGTTTAGTTGGCTAGCCACTTGGAGGCATAATAATAGTTACTTGTACTGGAATGTGGGTTACCTTGCACGACAAGTTACTACATAGAGTTCTTGTTTGGTTTACAACGGGGGATAGCAACTTCAGCAATTGTCAGGTGTTTGTTATCCAGAAAGATTCTTCTTCGCAACTGGTTCCAAGTTTTCTTACAAATGTGACTGGAAATTTGAGTTACCAAGGGCTTTTGTGTATCACCCATGTTGTCAGATAGCATGCGTGGAACCTATTTTTTGGGTAATGCCCCTGACGAGCGTAGTTGCTGATGCACTGGGTGTGGTTACAATTTCTCTTGTTGCTGCTTTGGGTCTTATTGGTTTACTCTGCATATTGTACTCTTACTATTTTCGAGACCACATTCATAGTCAGAGTCAAACCCAACTCAGATATTTCAGTGGCCCGTCGGTTGTTAGAATAATCCTCATCTTATTTTCAATCTGGTGGGGTTTTGGGGAGATTCTACGTCTAGAATTCTTGAGGCGTGAAGGGCGGGTGTTACATACTCTTGATTTAAAATGGCAGGAAACCGTATGCAAATTCTACATTGTGACAAACCTTGGATTTTCAGAACCATGTCTTTTTGTCACACTCGTTTTCCTTCTTCGTGCTTCACTACAAACAACTGAGTTGGGACCGTTGAGCCAGAAATGGAATTTCAGAACAATGATTTACATTCTTTTATGTATTCTACCGCTCTTCGTCCTTCAATTGACAGTTGTTTTAGTTGGACCACATTACGAGACGGATTTACACTTGAACAAAAAGGCTATTTTTTTAAAACCACAACCGAGTACTCGAATGATGTTGCTCGCTGCTTCTACCCTTTGTTAAGTACCATATTTCTTGGCCTTTTTGCCCTCATGCTAACACTTTATTTGTTCTGGCTTGGGAGGCAAATACTTGTTCTGGTCATCAATAAGGGTCTGAGAAAACGGGTGTACAGACTGATACTTTTTGTTTCTAGTTTTTATCCGTTACGGGTTTTGTTACTCGGTTTATCTGTTCTGTTCAAGCCTGGAGGTGCCACGTTTGAAGTCATTGCATTCTTGGCTTTTCTCTCTCTTTTATGTTGTGCCGGGGTTGGGATCTGTATACTTGTTTACTTGCCGATTGCAGACTCTTTAGCTTTAAATAATCCGCAAGATATGGAGGCTACAAGAAGGATGGTCGGGGAAGATAACGACACTCTGTCACTAATTGCTAACCGTGGCCCGCATGATGATTATATGGAAAGCAGTGGGAGAAACTCGTCAACAAATCAGGGACCGATTTCTTTTCATACAATGGAAAGAGAAGAGGATCAATCGCACTTTGTGGAGTTGAGTCTTTTCTCCCCTAGCCAACACTCGACCCGGTAGGTTCACCTCAGCTTCATGGTTGGTCTTTGAGGTCAACATCATGAACCATGATGGTGAATTGTTGTATGCCTACTCATTTTTGTGGTGAAGAGCAGTTTGTAAAGGTCTTAGATTGACAGTTCCTTTATGTATTTTATAGTTTAAATTGAACCAACGAACCTTGTTAGTATCATCAAGATGATCCCTTGGTCAATTAGCGTAGTTGATCTCTCAAATTGTGCATACGTTGGACGGACTTGTTGCTGTAGGCATGTTTAAGGGCGACCTAGATGTCGCGAGCAGAGTGGAGAGGCTGAGGACCTCAGCCATGGCTTCCTCGGAGAGGGATGCATTGATGATTAGCATAGCTCTTTGATCATTTGCAACCCAGGTAGAGTAGAGTGGGTTGGAAACAGGTTTGTCATCACGGTTGATAATCGGAGCAGGAGTGATGGAGGTACCATCGATGCAGGGAAGGAGATTTTGAAGAGGCAAGGGGGGAGGCATAGGTAATTTGAGGGAGTAAGTTTGATAAGTAGCGTATGAAGGATGGTGTTCAAAGGAATGAAACCATCATTGGAAGAGTAGGCTGTCATGTTGGAGAGGATGAGGAAGAAGAAAAAAAGTATCGAGGCTGGACTATGATACCATAAAGAAGCGATAACGAGTAATTAAGATAATGGTTGGCATACCTCGAAATCACGCCACATATACACAAAATATTAACACTCTATCATACATCAAGAATGGAACAATTACCAATACAATACCCTATACTACCACACATTAAGGTCAGGTTGTCTAATACTTAGATTATGATCTACAAAGAATGAGCTAAAAGAAGAAGCATCTAAAATTATTAGTAGTGAAATTTGTTGTAGTTTAATGTAATAAAAAAAAACATTAACTCATACAACGCATACGTAGGTCTTTATGGTTTACTTAATTAGATAAAGTTGAAATAAAATTCAAAGGATAACCAATTTAGTAGTACAATGCAAGGAACTGAAATTATAACAAATCTACACAGGTTTCTTTCTGAAGTAAAGAATTTGAATATTCCTTTTAAAAAATTAAAGATTTTAACTAAAACAAATGGAGTCTCCCAATTCCACGCTTGCCGCTGACGGGCAAGGCCACCATCAACACTACCAGCATATTTCATCTCCTTTAAAAAGTTTGTAAACCATTTTATCAACCAAACACATCATAAATTTCAATTTATTTATTTCTTTTTTGGCATATTCCACTTTCGAGACTTTTTAAAGTTCATTATTTCAATTGCTTTCGACACTTCCGTTTAACAAAACCATCCACACGTATAAATTATTTCAAACATTTTAGTAATCATATATATTTATATAATATAAGATGTTATAAGAATCGATAAACAAATGACTCTGTGGCCCAATGGATAAGGCGCTGGTCTACGGAACCAGAGATTCTGGGTTCGATCCCCAGCAGAGTCGTTTCAGCTTTATTTCTTTTACTTCACCTCTGCTATGGTCGCTAATCTTCATATTATTACTACTGCAGCGCTCTTTTGTAGTTTTGTCAAACTAAAATTTTCACTGCACTTGTATACTTGCTAAAATTTCAATTTACACTTGTGTATGTAATGCTATAATTCATACTTCTAAACTTTCAATTTTCTCTAGTCAATTCCCCCTCTTAAACTTGTCATTTTGCTAAATTAATAATGTCCGCATGTTATTCTTACCATAATTATTTAGCGATCAATTTAAAATTACGTTACTTGCATGATTTTACATTGAGGTAAAAGACAATAGAATCATGTTAGTATTATAGCGTGATATTAGGTGCCTAGTAAAACGTTTAATTTGGTTCTTCTCCATCCAATAACCCTTTATAATATTATTTTGTTAAAACTAGAAAGTTATATTATTTGGTTAAAATCAGATGATAAAATGTTAAGATGAGAACGCATGAGTGTTTTTTTACTTAACATAGAGAGTATGATTGTTAACAATGTGTCTAGCTCAAAATATTGTTACTGATATCTATAACAGGTATATTAACCATTAAAGTCTACATCACCAACCGGAAAACTGTCAAGCCTCTCCCCGGAGCAAACGTTTCAAGAGTAAATGGCTTTTCGAACTCAAGCAATGGCAGCAAGAACCCGCTCTCTCTCTCTCTCTCTCTCTCTCTCTCTCTCTCTCTCTTTCTCTCTCTCTTTAACACATAAAAAGAATCCATCTAAACAAGGTATAACATGCCTAGTAGGGATGCAAAGGCATGAATCCACAATCCTACTTTTAGTTTGATCTGTCGAGATAAGGTTCTCGGCTAGCTTTGTATAAAGAACATATCTTTCTAGCCCTAAGTTAGCCATCGATTGTGAGCGAACTGGGGGGAACTGAAGATCAAGCGTAGAATACTATTGGAGAAAAATGGAATCCTGAATGTGTAATAATTATTCTTACAATGGAAAAAAAAATATGAAATGGTTGATTGTTCAATCACAAGGTACAAGTCCATGATTCTTTCACCCACAAGCTAAAGGTCCTCGATGTAAATGTTGTAAGCTAGCACGTTTATGCTTCTGGATGCTATATATATGCATGTTCTTTTTTACGTTGACAAGTCATGTGTAGACCTAGCAATTTTTAGCCCATCTAGTTAAAAACGGGTTCAAATGGGTTTTTAATATAAGAATTTGAGTTATACATTCTTTCCAACGGGTCTAACTGAGCATTTACAAAATTAAGTAAACTATAACACGGGTTATCCTGGGCGGAGAAAGAAGATGATGCGGGTTAGGATGGGCGGGTCATATAATACGGGTTATCCACGATTTCAGATTATGGATAACTCCACTCCAATCACCACCATATTATTCACTGCTTCAATTGCCACCAACCGCACCACCACTCTACATCCAAAGAATCACAACAGGGATTTGTTGGACTGATTGAAGCATCTACTCTGCCATCACGATCGGTATTTCTTCATTGCTATCACCACAAGCCCTGTTTTAACATCTTCTCTATTGATTCATTGAAGATTTAAACCATTACTTCAAATAATCATCATCAACTTGCTAATGTTAACATGATTCATTCATTCTTTTTGAAGCACCAACAACCATCATCGTCAAATTCCCTTTCTCCTGATCTGTGTTTGAAAGCAACTGGTTCAAACCACTATCTAAATAATGTCTTGAAGCAAAATAGAACATCTCTTCGGTAGCAGATTATATATACAACCTTCTGTATTTTTTTTTGAAAACGGCAGTTTGCAAGGAAATTTTACATTTTTACTATTTTAGCAAAATTTAAAATTGACCCAATTGACCTGGTAAAATTACCCAAGTTAGCATTTTACACACTTGAGACCTTGGTTTAAAAAAAGCGCTCTGAGGCGCCGCTTAAAGCGTGAGGCGTTAGAGGCGCTGGACAAATCGCCTCACTTCATTGAGGCACCAGAATACATGAAGCGGTCTAAAGTGGCGCTTCAAGCTTGGAGCACTAGGCTTGGAGCACTAGGCGAGGCGAGGCGGCGCTTCATGTATGCTGGTCAATTTTCGGTAACAATTTAAGGCGATTCTCAAGAGAAGAGTTCACTTTGATTCTTTTTTAGAGGCTAGGGCATGTGCTTTTGTGTAAAATCGAACGAGAACATGAGATGAAGGCATAATAGAGGTGCAATAGAGAGAGGTCATATCAGACTTACAAGAGATTACATTGAATAAAATTTTAAGTTTTAGGGTAACCCACCTCTTATTTCATTTTTAGAAAATTACTTTCTTCACCCTTAAAATTATAATTTTTGCTGAATTTTACCTTAAACTTTTTCTTATTTGTTTATTTGTTTTCTTTTCTTCTTTATGAAGTTATAGTTCTTGTACACAAAGCTTAGTTTGTTGTACATTGCGCTTGAGGCGCGGCGCCTCGGATTTTGGTACCGAAACGCTTCGCCTCGCCTCCCGCTTTTTTAAACCAAGCTTGAGACTTCGCTTCATGTAATTTTTAACACAACTAAGGATACCAAGTCATTTTTCTAATAGGTTTCACGTGTATGTATTTGTACAGATTAACATACTTTAATATATCAAATATAAGTTGAAATTTTTTTCATGCAAATTAAGAAAATATGTTAGTTCTTTTAGGTTTAACCCTGAATGATTTTCAGGGAGATGGGAGGTAAGCACCTCCTCATGCGGCCCGATCTTAGGACCACTGACCGTCTGATGGGAAAACTTACCAGCTCCATTAGACAAGAAACCTGCATTCTGCTGAGCCAGTATCATAAATCTATCAAATCTGGATCCTATCAAAATTTAACCTGCAGTAGAATACAAGCTAGATATGAAAATATATGTGAAATTATGTGTGCTGCCAAAGTAATTTATCATGGAAAGAGCAGAAAAAAGCCAGGAAAACATTGGTTGCATATAAAGATTTTCAATTTTCAATTTTTGATAAATTCAACAGCAGATACTTGACTGGGACATACCTTCACTTTATGAGATGACTCAGAGGAGTCCTGTCGATTGATCACAACTTGCCAACAAAACTTGTCCCCACATAGGTGCAGAATGGTTTCTGATTGTACACATTAGCCCCTCGTTCACATATACACTTTCATTTAGATAACAATACAAAACTCTTAACTTTTAAGTGCATATGCATCAATGCAAGCGACAAAAGGCAACATTTTTTATAACACCAAAGAACAAAAGTCCCGGGTAAAATGAATATTTAAACCTAGTCATTACCAAAATAAACAATTATGTAAAGTGGTAAAGACAGATTTTGAAATTTACAAATCGAGAGTGTTGTGAATGTAACTTGACTACTTCCTTCAATTCTACCTATGAACCATTAGTGTTGCTATCACTGAGGAACTGAAAAAACCAAATACCCATTATCCCAGCGAACCCGAATCTCTTGTCCAACTTGCAGTCCCTTCCCCCTAATGATTTGTCCCCATTTTCCAATTAAACTGTAGTAACTTCCACGACACTTCAACTTCATTAAAAATGAATCACCCGTGTCATAATCTCGAGCATTAACATTTATCTGGAGCTCATTTCGTAATTGCTCTCGTGCCTGTGACGCCCAATATAAAGAATATGATCTTCAATTGATTTTCCAGGCAATGTAAGAAAAGGATGATTTGTATCAACATCAGACAACGTTAAAACCTTTTTAATTGGCCATTCCTCATGGTGGTGATGATGTTGGTGTTGTTGTTGTTGTTGTTGTACCAACGGGGCTGTAGGCACAACTGCCTGCTGCTCATAGGGGACAGAAAAGTGCAGGCAACCATTAGCCCATCGGATCTTGATCTCTTTCCCGACCCCTAGTCCCTTACTACGGATAATTTTTCCCCATTTTCCAATTAAATTATAGTAATTACCACGCCACCTCAGTTTCATCACATATATTTCCCCTGTATCAACATCACGTGCATTCAAATTCACTTGTTCTTCATTCCTCAGCAGCTCTCTTTGTTGTGGGGTCCAATGCACAAGTATATGATCTTCAACTGATCTCCGTGCCAATGGTAGGAAAGGATGATTAGTGTCAACATCAGATAGTGTCAACACCTTCTTAATAGGCCATTGGTCATGTTGCACTACAGATGCAGGAATAATCTGTATTGGTGGTGCAGAAATAACTTGTTGTGGGACTGAAAAGTGTAAGCATCCATTAAACCAACGGATTTTAATCTCTTTCCCAACATCAAGTCCCTTGCTACGGACAATTCTACCCCATTTTCCAATAAGATTGTAATAACTCCCACGCCATTTTAATTTCATTATATAGACATCACCAGTGTCATCATCTTGAGCATTGATTGCTACTTGCTCTCTGTTCAGTAAATGATCACGCTCAAGCTGTGTCAGATGCACAAGGATGTAAGTCTCAACTGGCTGCCGAGGTAGAGTGAGAAGGGGTGAGTAATGTCAACATCAGAAAGTGTGAGGACCTTTCTGATAGGCCAGTCATCTTGCACTTGTAATGCACTATTGTGTCTAGAACGCCTCATCCCTGTGAGCAATGTGGAAGTAGTTAGATAAAGATATATAGACAAACAAAAGCACCCTAGGAAAGCTGGAGCTTATTTTACACAAATCACAGACGCCAACTGGTACCATGTAAACCGAAAAATACACGCACGTTCAGCAAAGAAAAGTCCACCAACTAAATAACCAAGACTTGTCTCCATCAAGAAACAACCAGATTGAAAGGAGGTAAAGAAGTAAATAAGGGAAAATCTCAAACCTCAATATAATAAGAGGAGAATAAACTCTAACAATGAGGAAGCATAGGCTTAAAGTTGTGTTAAATCCAACCATTCACTTGTTATGTTAATGGTTATCTATTTCCCCTTAGAGATAATCGTATGTAAATCTTGAGAATATTTGAATTGCAGTTCACAGACAACAAAATAACCCTTCTAGCAACAATCAAGGCAAAATCAAAGCCAAGAAAATCATAACAATTAGCTATGCGACGAAAACAAGATGCATGTATCACAAACTAGATGATCAGAAACCTAGAAACCTACCTACATTTGCCAAATTACATGAATAAAAAAGATACCTTCGACACAGCAACAAGCACCTTTCCGTATGATCCTCTCAGACTTTGAGTATCAGATCACAAATTGAAGATTTGTCGACACGCAGTCCAATTGCAAGCTTGAACTGCCGCGAAAACAGAAGCAGAGGTTCTGCATCAGATTTTGAAACCCACCCTAATCAAGTGAAGGGTGAAAATTCGAGACGATTGAATAGCAGATGGAAACCCAAATTGATGACAGTAGAGTTAGCTGTGATAGTTTAGTTAGATGGTGTTGGTGTTGGTGTTGGTGTTGGTTGGAGAAAAACCCTAGAGGGAGAAAGTAAGAAAAGAAGAGGAAAAGTGGTGATAATGGTGTTGATTAACCGGCTAAAATGGAGAAACTTTGATTGGTGATGCTGATTTTGAAGGGAGTCTGTAGGCTGGAGCTCAACCGGCTAAAATGGAGGCCAATTTGCGTCTAAAATCATGTCCACCAATATACCAAATGTTTCTTTTGTTTTTTCTTTCTTGTTTTCCTTCTCTTGAAATATATAACATATAAATATAAATAATAAATAATTATTATTTCTTATAGAACATGTATATAAAGTTGAATAATTTTAGGTTGATTTTCTTTTTCTTTTTCTTTTTCTTTTTCTTTTCTTTAATGTATAGTTTTTGTTGATATATTTTCTAATGGAATTCGAGCTATTCAAGAGTAAAGGATTTTGAATAAAGGCGATCAATAGAATGTCGTTTTTAAATTTTTTTCACGCTAAAGTACTTTGAACAACAAGCTACATATGTGAAGGTTCAATTGTGTCATTGGTAGTGCATCAATGTTTAAAATAATTTAAGGTTTTGGATAGACAATTGATCGAATTTGAAACCTCTAGGGAAGGACGTGGCATTCAAATTTTTGAGCTTTATAGTTTCAAAAAGACAACTGAGGATATGAAGATTTAGTTTCAAGTTCTTTCTGTAAAATTCTAAACAAAATATTTAATACACAACTATAATGTAGAGTGCTCCACATGTGAAAATAAAATAGAACGTATGAAGTCCCATAATATCCACATGTTACACATAAGAAAGTTTAACATGTGAAAACGATGCAATGATATATGAAACGTATGAACAAATTCATTGATTTGTAACAAAAATGAAGAATTATTTATACAAATATCCCTAATAGATATTTGAATAGCAAATATTGAAAAATTTAATAAATTTGTAATATGTCATAGCAAGCATCTCAAATGCTTTTGAATGAGTATTCATTTTCTTCAAATCATCATTAGATTATTCGGATGAATCCATGGCTAGAGGATATTCTATGGATAGAAGATGCTACCATCGGAATATGAGGGCCATTCCTAAATATAATGCACAATGCAACATCATACATGGTTTTCTTGTGTTTTCACATGGCGAATTCTATGCGCACTAACCTTGGTGGTTTGTTTGTTGAGTCATTATCAAAATTCTCCATCTTTTTAATTGATTACGATAACCTGAATTGCTTTATTATCTGATCATATGATTGAAGAAAAATCAAAAGAGCAAGTTCGAATGAAAACTAATATTGATTAACTGATTTAAGAACAAATGATCTTATACAACTTGTTAAATCAAGGTCCAACGACATGATCTTAGATAGGTTAATTAATTGATTGAAAATAAAGGATTAATGTAGGTTAACTAACGATAACACTATATTGATCTATAGTAGCAAAAACATAGAAGTTTAGAATCATAAACAGTTTAGTTAGCAACCTTGTATGCGTATGTTTTTATACATTATGATTTAGTATTACATTGATTTTAAACAATTCTTATGCTATGTATGCAACACTCGTGAAACGTTATAAAAAGGGATCGATTAAAATAAATGGGTGAAAGTTCTCGGATGTTTCAAAGTTGAAGGGTGAAAGTTGGAAAGTGGAAAGATTGAAAACCCTAAATGTTGGACCCTGAAAGGATCATACATGCCAATTCAATTGGTGAGTTGATGGTTGTTCTGCTAGTAATTCCATAAGTCCAAGTATTGATGCGGATGAAGAATCTGCATAGAAGACAAGTGTTGGCTAACCGCATTTGTATATGTGAAAGACATAGAACAAATGCTGGCAAGTGTTTGTTCTTCCGTATTAACAAATGTGGATAGCATAAAAGAAATGCTGACAAGTTTTGTACATCCGCATTAACCAATGCGGATGCCCGGCAACAAATGCGCATAAGTGTTTGCTCATCCGCATTTGCCAATGCGGATGACCAAACACTAATGCTGAAGACAAAAGAAGAAATGTTGATCAAGATCAACTCATTCACATTAGTCAATACGGATGAACAAAAGAAATGCTGATGAAGACTTAGACTAGTTCTGATGTATAGGTCAAGGGCAGTTTAGTTATTTTGTAAAATGCATCTTGTCAGCCCATAAATAAAATAGAAAACCTTGTATGTGAGGTGACTGTTGATAAATAATCAAATATTTTTGTTTAGTCTTATGTTATCAAGGTGTATTATTACTGTTTAATGCAAAAACCCTAGCATTCATTGTAATCAATCACCTTCATTAATACAAAGTGAATTTATGAGTATTTCTTGCATTTAGTGTTTATTGATTGTTTGATTCCGCCATATAATCATTAACTCAATCATCATATTCGATCATTGTGAGAATATTAATCTCACAACCCTGTCAATTGGTATCGGAGCGTTGGCTCTCAGTTCTTTTTCAGATCTGCCTAGATCTGAATAGAACTCGATTGATCTGGTGATTGAGTTGCTAATAGAGTGTTCTACTACCTCTACTTAGTAACTGTAGAAATCTCTTCAATGGTCACTGTTCATTTGTACTGAAACTCAAGAACAAACCCGTGAACAGTCTTTACAATAGAAACATATAAACAAATTCAGATATGGTTACACATAAAACTATTTGGACTATTTGGACTAAGTTAAACTTAACAATCAAACTATGTATTATTCAACAAGGTTAATCAACAACTAGTTAAAATGGATTCACATAGTTTTCCTGAACTTGGTTATACTCCAAAACCACCAATGCTTAAACACAAATCTGAATTTAAGCTATGGAAAATCAGATTCATGAACTATATTATAGGTGTAGATCCAGACTACTAGATTTCAATATGCAAAGGCCCTCATATTCCAGTAACTCTTTCTGCTGATCAAGTTGCAATGCAAACCACAAGAATTCCTATTGAGGATCTCACACTTGATGATGATGACTACAAAAAGATAAAAGTTGATCTCAAAGCTTATTATATACTCACTCAAGCACTGAAAATGGATGTGCTAAAAAGATTGAAAAAGTATAAAACTGCTAAAGCTGTTTAGGATGCACTACTAATAATGTGTGAAAGCAGTAGTGAAGTTGCTAAAATAACAAGGATAAGTTTGTTAATCAATATGAAACCTTTCATCACTCCAAGGGGGAGTCAATCTCTAAACAGCTACATAGGTTTGTGCAGCTGGTTAATGACTTAGAGATCATGGGGGTAACTTATAAAGTCAAAGAACTAAATAAGAAGATGCTTCATAGTCTTCCAGAAAGTTAGACATAAAATGTGACAATGCTAAAAAACACTCTTGATCTAGAGAGTACCACCTTGGATATCATGATTGCTAAGATAGAGGCTCTAGAACTTGATGAGAGAAGTAGAAATCTTGGTGGACCCAGAGTTATTGAAGCTTACAAATTCCCTACAGATACCAACTCTGTAGAAAACGCTTTCATTACTGAGGATGATGATTTTCTTTCCTCAAGAGATCAAGTGAAGACAACAGGTTTCACTGCAGCTCCACCAACTAACAAGACATCAACATCATCATAACCAACATGATTCTCTACAACTCCCTCAACTACTTCTGATGATACAAGATCAAAAGAGCAAAAGGAAACTTATAATGCCTTTGTTGCTATTTTTGAAGGGAGACTCCTTCTGCTCATCTGATCCAGGAAGACTTGGAAGAAATGGATCCAGATGATGTGGAAGAAATGGATTTTCAGTGGCAAATGGCTATGATTGTAATGAGAGCAAGAAGGTTTTCAGAAAAGGAAGAAAGTTTAGCCTTAGTGAAAACACAAAACTTGGATATGACAAATCCAAGGTGAAGTGCTTCAACTATGGTATGACTGGCCACTTCTCTAGAGAATGTAATGCTCCCAGGAGAACCAACAATTTTCAGAGGAATTTTCAAAGCCAGTCATCTTCATAACCATGCACAAGCTTTCACTCCAACAATCACCAACCGCAGTATCATCATCAACAACACTAACAAACTTATCATAATTAGCCACAACTGACTAATCAAGCTCATGGAAGCAATCAGTCATCTTCAAATGCTCTTGTTATTAAGCAAGATGAAGTATGTGATTAGAGTCTATATGAAGAGGAAGTAAAGCCTCAATTTCAGAATCATGCACTCATGGCTCACATCAATGATGGTCCATCTCCCATGCCATCTGAGGTAAAATCTAACCTTTGTAGTGATAAATGCATTACTAAACTGCAATGTTATCGAGAGCACAATCATAAACTGGCTAACAAAATAAAAGAAGAAAAGGTCAAGTCAGAGATGCTTAAGAGAGAAATTAAAGGCTTTGAAATCAAATTAAATCTTGTTGGATTCTTTATGCCCAAGACACATAGAACATTGATGTGGTTAGTACGTTATGATCCAAGTCGGGTCATACCCAATAAGAAGCTTAGCAAACACCAATATATATATATAATATATATATATATATATATATATATATATATATATTTAATTGATGATATGATCATGCAATTAAATAATTACACTAATTTTAGTGAGTACTTACAATTAAAAAGGTGGGTGACTAAAATTAGGGGGGGACCCAATTTTAAAGGGATTTCGGCCGCCCCCTTTGTTGGTTGTTGGTTCATTGTTATGTCTTGAAACTAGACACTCTTGAGAAGACACACACTCAACCTCTCACTCTCTCTTGCATCCAAAAACCACAAGAACTAAACTCTCTCTTTTGGAAGAGAGATTCACGGCTGAAAGGTGTTTCAACAGCTTCTTTGGTTTGTCTTTGGTGTACAAATCCTAGCAACAAGGTGCTTTGCTTGATGCTTGTGGGTATGAAAGCTTGAGGAAACCTCTCCTTGGTGTTTAGGTCGTTCAAGAACATCATCATCTTCATCAAATCACATGTTTTGAAAGCTCTACAAAGGTAGTTTCATATGTGTTGTTTTGCTTGTTATTTCATCTTGATAGCTAGTTGATTCACATATACTTGATCCTATGTTCTTGGTTTGTTATTTCTAAGTATTATGCCTTAATTTTTAGTTTAGAAAACATAATATTAAGGTTTCATTCCGCTGTGTTTTTCATGTTTAAATGGTTAAACAACTTTGATAATGGTCTAACAAACCCAACATTGGCATCTAGAGTTGGATATGTGGATGACTAGCTTCTTTTGTCCTTATAAAATTGGTTTTATGGGACTTTAACAACCTAATAAGGGCTGTTTTGTGATGATATGATGAATCTCCAATCTTTCAAGGTTATATCTTACATGCTTATGATTAAACCTTGAAAGAAAAATGTCAAATGGTTGATTGTATTTTGTTTGGACAAAAACCCCAAATTCTTGGTTTATGTTGGCTAAAAATTTAGGGTTAAATGGGGATTTATTTTGGTTCTTGGATGTTGTATATGTTGTTTCATATTGGTGCATAACCTTGCCTAGACCTTGTGTTACTTTGGTTGTTTGGTTGTATGTTTGTTTTGGTTGATTTCATTCATAATGGATTGTAATATTATTCTTTTGTGCTTGTATTTGGATGTAATTTATTTATTCATTCAATGGTGATGTAATAAATATATTAGGTGTATTTTCTTTTATTAGAAAATTTATATTAGGATATAAATTTTGTAAAAGAAGATGCACAAGATGGAAGCACAAAGGGAAGGCACAAAGAGAAGGACTTGAAGCATTTGGATGCAACTTCAAGTGGGGGTCTTTGGAGATCCTATCTTTTGTGTTGTGTTTAACCCTTAGGAATGACCAAATGACAACACTTGTGATGGTAAACAAGTGTGGTCAACTTAGTGGCTATGGTTATGCACTTGTGATTGTTTGATTATGCTTGTTTGGTTGTTTGTTATATGATGGTTGTTTGATATTTGGATGTCCATAACAAACTAATTTACAAACAAAACAAGCTGAAAATTTAAGGTTACTAATCATTAAGTGACTAATAAAAGGTTATTAAAGGATTAATGATTCTAATAAAAGGAGTTTTACTAAAAGGAGAACCATAGGATACCATGTATTTGAAAGCATGCAATACAAGGTACATAGAGTTTTCAAAACAAGATTTGATGAAAACTAAAATCCATTTGGGAACAAGTTTAACACCATCCTTTTACACGACACTCGAATCACTTGAGAATTAATTATGGGATAAAGGTCACCTAACCACTTTTAGGGAACTTGTGTGTTTGAGGTGGGCTTAGCATATTTGTGGGATAAAGATCACCTAACCACTTGTATGTGTAAACTCACACGTGTGTGTAAGTAGGACGCCTAAAATTGGAAACCATGTGTATAGGGTCACCGAAGCATGGTGTACAATGGTGTTGATGGGATTTTACATGCCAACTAAACATAAGATGTTTAACCGATCCCATAAGGCTAGAAGTTGTCAATGTTGACTACCTTGTTAATTTAAATAATGGGATAAAGGTCACCTAACCATCATTTAAATGTAACATTGGATTCTAGATTTTAATTATTAATTTTCTATGAGACATGAAAAGGGTATTAATGATTAAAATGTAATTTTTCAGAAATACTAATATGAACTTTGTAAATTTTGTAAAAATGGCCGCAAACAATAATGCTACCACCCTGACCGTCCATACCCTATAGCTGAGAACCATCTTAGAAAGGGATCGTCTTAACCATAACAACTTTGTGGACTGGTTTCGAAACTTGAGAATTGTTCTCAAGCAAGAGAAAAGGCCTATGTCCTTGATGATCCCATTCCTAACCAACCCGACCCCGAGGATGTTGAGGCCTATAACGATTGGCTTCAATATACTTAGGATTCCATGCAGGTTTCCTGCCTTATGTTAGGAACTATGATTCCTGAACTCCAAAAGGACTTGGAGCATCATGAGACATATGACATGATTACCTAGTTGAAGGAAATGTTCCTTCAACAAGCTAGGGTGGAGCGCTTCGAAACCTGTTCGAGCGCTTCATGCGTGTTGCATGGAAGAAACCCAATCGGTATCATCTTATGTACTTAAGATGAAAAGCCACGTTGATCGCCTCAAGAGGCTTAACTGCCCCGTCTCAAAGGAGCTGGCCATAGATTTGATCCTTAATGGCCTAACTAAAAGGTTTGAGACGTTCATAATGAATTACAATATGAACGGGTAGGACAAGAGCATTGGTGAGCTTCACGCAATGCTCAAAACAGTTGACGCAGGGATAGGTAGAAAGGTTCTACCAGTTCTCTCGATCAATGAGGGAGGCAATAAGAAAAGGCCATTCCCCGATCCCAAGGCAAATGTTGCCAAAGGAAAAGGGTACATCAAAGGCAAAGGGAAAGGGAAGGCTAAAGCGGAACCTCCAAAGCCTAAGCTTAAGAAGCCTAAGGTAATGGAGAACGATCCATGCTTTGAGTGTGGTGAGATAGGACATTGGAAAAGGAATTGTCCAACCTATCTCAAATAGTTAAGAAACAAGAGGGATGCTGGGCAAACCTCAGGTACAACTTTCATGATTCATATTGGTTTAAATGTTATTTCTTCAAACACATGGGTATTGGATACCATATGTGGAACTCACATTTACAATTTGTTGCAGGGGTTCAAAAGAAATAAACACTTCAAAAGGGGAGACACGAGTCTCTTCATGGGCAATAGAGCAAAAGTTGATGTCGAAGCCCAAGGAGACTATATTTTGAAACTTTCAAATGGTTTGGAAGTTGTTCTTAAGAACATTTTGTATGCTCCTTGTTTGACTAGGAACATAATTTCTATTTCCCTTTGAAATAATGTGATTATGAATTAAAGTTTGTTAACAATGGTATTTATGTTTGTATGGATGATGTATTTTATTTCAAGGCTATGTCTTTTAATAGGATCTATGAATTGGTTTATGATAATTCATCCTTTGATAACTCATTATACCAATCAAGCACCAATAAACTTAAAATGGGTTTAAGTGATTCTTATCTTTAGCATTGTCATCTTGATCACATAAGCAAGAATCAGATTCAAACACTTCAAAAGAATGGTCTTTTGAAAACAAATGAAAATAGTTCATTTGATAAGTGTGAATCTTGTTTACAAGGTAAGATGACCAAGTCGCCCTTTAGTGGTACTAACGAGAGGGCAAAAGACTTATTGGGAATCATACATTCGGATGTATGTGGTCCTTTTAAGACATGACAAGAAATGGTGAAAGATACTTCATTACTTTTATCAACGATTACACTTGCTATGGTTATGTGTACTTGATGACACATAAATATGAAACTTTTGAAATGTTCAAAATCTTCAAGAATGAGGTAGAAAATCACTCAATAATACTATCAAAGTTCTTCATTCATATAAAGGATGTGAATACCTCAGTAAGGCTTTTCAGGATCATCTAAGAAGTTGTGGGATCGTCTCACAACTTACTCCACCTGGAACACCACAACATAATGGTGTGTCTGAAAGGAGAAACCGAACCCTATTGGATATGGTTCGATCTATGATGGCTATAAGCTCACTACCTCTATCATTTTGGGGTTTTCCATTTCTCTCCGCGGCTTGTATTTTTTAATATGGCCCCGACCAAGAAAGTGGATTCGACACCTTTTGAAATATGGCATGGAAGAGTTCTATTTCTATCATATTTAAAAGTATGAGGTTATGAAGCTTATGTTAAGCTAAACACCCAAAACAAATTGGAAAGTCGATTCACTAAGTGTATATTTGTTGGATATCCCAAAGACTATATTGGATACTACTTCTTTGATCCAATAGAGCAAAAGGTATTTATTGCTTGAAAGGAAGAGTTCTTGGAAGATAAATTCGTTATGGAAGGAATGACGTATAGAAAGTGGAATTTGATGAGGATCAAGATCCACAAGCCGATAAACGTTTGGTTGACACTAGCAATCAATAGGAGGTTGTTGATAATGATCAAGAGGTTGATCATACACATAAAACGTTTGCAGATCTGGTAGAGTTAGCATTCCACCTGAAAGATATGGATTTTTCATGAATGGATGCTATGTGGTTGACTCTGATGAGCCAACTACATACCATGATGCAATGTCCAATTTGGATTGTGACAAATGGTTGGAAGCCATGAACGTAAAGATGCAATCCATGTATGACAACCAAGTTTGGGTATTGGTTGACTCTCAACTTAACTCCAAACCGGTTGGATGCAAGTGGGTTTTCAAGAAGAAAACGGACATGCATGGAAACTTGGATACTTATAAAGCAAGACTTGTAGCAAAAGGTTTCACTCAAACTCAAGGGGTTGATTATGATGAACCTTCTCACTTGTGGCAATGCTAAAGTCAATTAGGATATTATTTGCCATAGCTGCATATTAAGACTATGAGATTTGGCAAATGGATGTCAAAACCGCTTTTCTTAATGGACATCTCGAGAAGACTATCCATATGGTTTAGCCTGATGGTTTTGTCGATCTATAACATCCTAATAAAGTATGCAAGTTAAAGAGATCAATCAATGGATTGAAACAAGCATCGAGAAGTTGGAATCAACGTTTTGATGAAGAGATCAAGAAATTTGGTTTCATCAAGAACGCTGATGAGGCTTATGTATATAAGAAGGCTAGTGGGAGCATAATTACATTCTTAGTATTGTATGTTGATGGTATACTACTTTTTGGAAATGATATTCCAACCATGGAAGGTGTTAAAACCTGGCTTGGAAGTTGTTTTTTCATAAAAGATCTCGGTGAAGCCGCTTATATTTTGGGAATAAATATCTATAGGGATAGATCGAGGTAGTTGATAGGTTTAAACCAAAGTGCATATATTGATAAAATCTTAAAGAGGTTCAAGATGGAAAACTCTAAGAAAGGTATGGTACCTATTCAAAGAGGGACAATATTGAGTACATCTCAATGTCCAAGCTCAAAGGATGAGCAATATCGAATGAAGGACATCCCATATGCGTCTGCTATAGGATCCATCATGTATGCGATGATATGCACTAGACCGGATGTGTCATGCACGTTAAGCATGACAAGCAGATATTAGCAGAATCCAGGTAATAGCCATTGGATGGCTATTAAAAGTATATTAAAATACCTTAGGAGGACTAAGGATATGTTTCTAATATATGGATCTAATGAAGAGGAACTTGTTGTAAAGGGTTACACGGATGCGAGTTTCCAAACTGATCGAGATGATTCTCGATCACAATCGGGGTATGTCTTCATTATGAATGGAGGAGCAGTGTCCTGGAAGAGTTCAAAATAAGACGTGGTAGCATTGTCCACTACAGAATCCGAATATATAGCCACCTCATTAGAAGCTCAGGAAGCTGCATGGATAAAAATATTTATCGCCGATCTAGGGGTAGTCTCTACCATTCAAGACCCCCTAGAAATCTTTTGTGATAACGAGGGTGCGATTGCACAAATCAAAGAACCCAGTGCACATCAAAAGACTAGACACATTGAGCAGAGATTCAACTACATAAGGGATGAAGTTGAAAAGGGAAAGATATGTATTCGTAAAGTTCACACCGATCAAAACATTACGGATCCACTCACGAAGCTCCTTAAAAGGGCAAAGCATGAAAGTCATACTTGTGCCTTAGGACTTTGATATTCTAGTGATTAGAATTGATCTGTTTAGTATTTAAAAGTTTGGAATAATTGTAATACTTAACTCTTTCATATATTTGGGATATTTGGAGTTATGTTCCTTTTAGCACGTATACATCCATGAATATGTTTATTATTTTAAATGTCCGTAGTCGGTCATGTTTGTGGGAGAAAATATGAACGTAAGACTATTATAAACATGGATTGGTGGATATTCATAAGGCATGAATATAGAGCAATTGGTTGCTGCCAAAGTTCATAGATATTTGTCGGATACGAATATTGGACTGACCCGCATCTCAAATTTTACTACATGGAATCTTCTTGATTGATCATAAGTAAATTTGAGTAAATGCGAATATCATTTGGTATCCTCCGACCTGAGATACATATTGGGTTTTGATATTCACCAAATGTTATACCTTGAGCTAGTTCTTCACTGCTCTAAAATAATGGACTGTACATAAGGCTATGTTCAGGTGTGACACGAGGTGATTGTGAGAAACGTATGTAGTCAAGATGGAATTTGTTCCTCTTATTCATTGAGAGCAAGATGTTTAAGGCCTGATGTTAAATCAACAAGGAATGATCATTTCGTGTCCTTGGATTTACTATGACATCTGTAAAAAAGGATAAATGACTGATTCACCTAAATCATTTCAAGTTGGATACTTGAAGGGGATGATGTTATTGAATGGCTTTTAGTCATGCATATTAAGGGTAGTAAACCGTTGTTAGGCGGCATTTACTGCTTGCATCAATCTTCTATGAATCTTGCAGGACCATTGAAGGGTGGTCAAATACAACACAACAACACAAAGAGGAGAGTAACTAAACTTAATCAAACAGTGAACTGGATTAACCACAAGTAAAGACACTAAGAACACAAGTAATTAAGAGACAAAACACAAGAGCAAGATACACATGGAGATGGTTTTCAAGATTGCAGTATATTGCTTTCTCAATGTTTTATTACAAGTGTTACAAAGCATAAAGATAAAGTTACAAGAACATGAGATACTTATACTACATTCTACAGCCGACCATACTATAAAAGCTAGCTGGATACAATTGACTAGACACAAAACAAAATCAATTGTAGAGTTAAAAAGGCAGATTGCCTTTTTGACTTTGTGACTATGACATGCCATAGCTCACATCCTTATCTATTACACAAAGGATAAAGTACATGAAGTAGAAAGTTTACAGACTCAAGACCTCAATGTACAATTACCAAAAGCATGAACCTTTTCACCAACTCATGTAAGTTGGTGACTTTACATAGATTCAACGGAAAGGGGTCCAGCTTTATGGAAAAGTACATCAGATAAATCAGGTTATTAAAAGTCTTTGAAAGAAATCTGTCTTCAAGAGTTGAGCTTCAGAAGACTTTGTCTTTGAAGCTTCGGAATACTTCATCTTTGGCTTCGGAAGATATTGGCCTTGGCTTTGGAAGATTTCACACTTAGAATATTTCTGTTGCATGTGTGAAACTTCTGAAGCATTCTTCTTTAGTACTTGTGTAGCATGCATGCCGAAAGACTTTGGTTGCTTAAGCCTCTATACATATTTTCTACAAACTCCCCCTAGGCTGATGCTACCAAAACTCTTGAATACTTTAGATATCAACAGTCCTCATTAGGATAATAACCAGCCCTTTCTGCATGCATGCTGCACAAGTAATAAAGAAGAATGATTCGGAAGTTTCACACATGCAACATAAATATTCTCAGTGTGAAATCTTCCGAAGCCAAGACCAATATCTTTCGAAGCCAAAGATGAAGTCTTCCAAAGCTTCAAAGACAAAGTCTTCCGAAGCTCAACTCTTGAAGACAGATTTCTTGTGAAGACTTTTAACAACATGCTTATCTGATGTACTTTTCCATAAAGCTAGACCCCTTTTCCGCTGAAACTCTGTAAAGTCACCAACTTACATGAGTTGGTGAAAAGGTCCATGCTTTTGGTAACTGTACATTGAGGTATTGAGTCTGTAAACCTTCTACTTCATGTATTTTATCCTTTTTGTAATAGATAAGGATGTGAGCTATGGCATGTCATAGTCACAAAGTCAAAAAGGCAATCTGCCTTTTTTGACTTTACAATTGATTTTGTTTTGTGTCTAGTCAATTGTATCCAACTGGCTTTTATAGTATGGGTGGCTGTAAGATGTAGTATATGTATCTCATGTTCCTGTAACTTTATCTCTATGCTTTATAACACTTGTAATAGAACATTGAGAATGCAATATACTGCAATCTTGAAAACCATCTCCTTGTGTATCTTCTCTTCTGTTCTGTCTCTTAATTACTTGTGTTCTTAGTTCTTTACTTATGATTAATCCAGTTCACTATTTGATTAAGTTTAGTTACTCTCCTCTTTGTGTTGTTGTGTTGTATTTGACCACCTTTCAACGGTCCTGCATTTGGTATCAGAGCTTACAGGCTCTTGATATAAGATCTCACCATCTTAAGATCCCTCACTCACACAAATACTAAACTTTTCAAATGGCAGCCATTTCCAAAACTGATACGGAAACTGAAACCATGAACAAGTCTCCACTAATCACTCTTGATGACTTTGACACCTAGTGTATAAGAATGGAAGGTTTCATTAGGTCTCTGGACTCAAGAATGTGGGAGTCTGTTGAGAATGGACCTTACATACCAAGCACCCCTTCTGCTACTGGTGGTGGTATGATCCCCAGGCTGTGGAAAACTACTCTGATGAAGACAAGAAGAGAGTAGAGATTGATAGAAAAGACATGACAACCCTTCAGACTACTCTTCCAAACTCTGTATACAGAGGTTTCAAGAAATACAAAACACTAAGCAGCTGTGCGATGCATTGAAACTGATGTATGAGGGTTCCTCTGAAGCTAAGGAGAAAAAGAAGGATGTCCTAAAGCAACATTTTGAAAACTTCACCTTTAAAGCAGGTGAAACCATGACTCAGTAATACTTCAAGTATGTTGAGATTGTGGATACCCTTTTGGATGAAAGAGTTCCTCTTGAGAACAGGGACATTGTAAGGAAGTTCATGTCCTCACTTCCTAGGCAGTGGACACACTACTGTGCGGTGATCAAGAGGACCAAGAATCTCAAAACTCTTACTCTGACAGAGTTATATGGGATTCTTAGTGGCTACTAGATGGAGATGAACATGCAAGGTTCATCTTACAACTCCAACAATCAAATGGGTTCAGCCCTGCATGTGGTTGAAAGGGATAACATAGAACCCCAACATCATCTCATATGCTACCCTAACAGCTCACCTAAGGGCCCTTTCATCACCTTCCTAGAGACACCAAGGAAGAACTATACTCAAGGAAGCCCATTCCAAGAGACAAGTTGCTCTCAAGCCTTTGTGTCTTCTGATGGAAGTTGTGGAAGCTTTTTGTTCACCCTTGAAGACTTGGACTGTATCCATCCAAATGATCTAGAGTACATGGAGATAGTCCAGCAGATGGCTCTTCTCACTCATAGAGCCAAGAAGTTCTACAAGCGCACTGGCAGTAAGTTTCCAAGCAATGCAACCATAAAAAAGTGGAAAGTTTGGCATGGACAAAAGCAAAGTCAGTGTTACAACTGTAACTTGATGGGCCACTTTGCCAGGGAGTGTAAGGCACCTAGAATAAATAGTGGCCAAACACAGTCCAAACCCAACTACACTAACAAAGCTCCCCAGAATAAGAAGCCAAAGCAGCAGGCAGCTGTTGCTGTTAAAGATGGAGGCTTTGACTGGAGCTTTCAGGTGGAAGATGCTTCTCCAAACCAAGCACTTATGGCAGATCATGATGAAGCCAAGGTATTGGAACATCTCTGTACCCCTGAATGCATTACTAAAGTTAATAGATACATGTCCTATAACTTGGAGATGAGATCTGATCTTGAGCCCTTAAACATTTTAAAAGCTGATTTTAGAAAGTCAGAAAATAATTATAAACTAAAGATAGAGAACTTAGAGAAAACAATTTCAGTTCTAAAACATGAGCATACAGATTTTAGGACTCAAATCAAGGATCTTATAACCAAGCTGACTGAGTGCCAGGCTGAGCTTGTGATTAGCAAAGCTACGGCAGACAAGTGTGTTCTTGAAGAAGAGACCTTCAAGAACATGATATCCTCATCCCTGCATAATAAAGTGTGCTATCAAAACACGCACGGACTAGGATCATATGAGATAGCTCCTCTACACACAATCTTGTCTGTAAGATCACCTAGGTGTGGAACTAGTGAAGATGAGCTTGCTCTCATAGATCCTTTGAGTGAAGAGGATGAAGAAGTGATAGTGAAGAATTCCTATGAGAAGAGTGAAGAGGAGGATTCTAAGAAGGGCCACTATCCTTCTAAGGAGAAAAAGAAGACTACGATGACCAAGTCAATGAGGAGGAACTTGATCAGAAATAGCAAAAGAAAGGCTAGGAAGGCTCAAGAGATCAAGGCTACTTTGGACTCCAAGCAGAAACAAGTGTTTATCTTTGTAGGGTTTGAAGTGGTAAAGACTGAAAACATCAACCTCAACTCTTCTGCTAAGAGTTCTGGTTCATGTTCAAATCATCTTAGTACCCTGAAGAAGACTGATCTGCTGTGTACCACTGCTAGACATCCTGGACCATCAAACTCCAAGAACAGTCCTCAGCCCAAAAGGACTGTCTCAGCATCTGCAAAGATGAGGGTGGAAAAGGGATGTGACCAAAGTCAGTCTTGTTCTTTGAAGGCTCTTGGGAAGAAGAAAAGGAGTGTGTTATGTGTGAGAGTACTGCTCATCTTGCTAAGGATTGTCCATACAATCCTAAGGGTACTCTTCACATGATCAAACCAAAGACTTCCAAGAGTTCTAAGAAGATTCAAGCTTCAGAAGGAAAATTTGTTTCCTTCGGAAGCTCCAAAACCAAGAAGAAGGCAAGTGGAAAATTGCCTTCGGAAGAAAATTTGGTATTGGAAGGAAGGAATACTTCCGAAGCACTGAAGTCTGCTACAGTGTTTGCAGAATCTTCTGAAGGTTCAGTCATCAAAACTTCTGAAGTATCAAAAGCTTTCGAAGTGTTGAAGGTCAAGTCCAAGCTTCCAAAAGTGGTATGGAAGTCTAAGAAAGACCAAGTGACTGAGAATTTTCCATCAACACCAGCTCAAGATCCTTCTAGCACAACAATAGGATCTATTACTATTGCATTACCTTCTGTTTCTCTTAATAAGCCCATGACAAGTAAGGCTTGGGTTTCCAAATATAACTAATCACTTTCTTTGTGCAGGGACAACTGAAGACAAACAAAAATGTCTGGATCATTGACAATGGCTGTTCCAGGCACATGACATGCAATAGGTCACTACTCCAGAACATTGAAGGGATTGATGGAGGGCCAATTGCTTTTGGAGGAGATGAAGGCGGTTACATTTCTGGAAGGGGCAAGGTCATAAATGCTAAGCTCAACATTGAAAATTTAAACTTTGTCAAGGAGTTTGGGTAAAATCTTTTGAGTGTATCCCAATTTTGTGATCAGAGTCATAACATGCTCTTTACTAAGCATGAGTGCATTGTTCTCAAGCCCGGGGTGGTCATTCCTCATGAGCATATTCTGCTTAGAGACCCCAAGAAAGGAAACATGTACAAGATGTATCTACAAGAAACATCACTCTCTGGAGAAGTTTTATGCTTTCTGTCTAAAGCAAATAGTGATGAGTCTTTCTTATGGCATAAAAGAATGTGCCATGTAAACTTTAAAAACATGAATAAACTGATTAAGAATGATTTGGTAACTGGAAAGCCAAAGAAAGAGTTTACAAGTGATGACCATTGTGTTGCATGCCTGAAAGGGAAGCAACATAAGGTATCTCACAAGCCTAAAGAAAGGAACTCCATCACTACACCCCTACACTTGTTACATATGGATCTCTTTGGCCCTACCAGTGTAATGAGTCTAGGAAGGACCTCTTACTGCTTAGTGATCACATATGACTTTACAAGATTCACTTGGGTCTTTTCCTTAGAACTAAGGATGAGATTCCTAAGATTCTTAAGAATTTCATCTCAAAGATTGAGAATCAATCTGATCATAAGGTCAAAATCATAAGATGTGATCAGGGAAGTGAATTGAAGAACCAAATCCTTGATGCATTTTGTGATGAAAAGGGTATTACAAGACAATACAGTGCTCCCAGGACTCCTCAGCAGAATGGTGTTGCTGAAAGGAGAAACATGGCACTTATTGAAGCTACAAGAACCAAGCTGTCTGACTCTAAGCTACCCATCACCTTCTGGGCAGAGGCAGTCAACACTGCCTGCTATGTGCAGAATAGAGTTTTAGTAGTTAAGACTCATGGCAAGACTCCTTATAAATTTTGGCACAAGAGGAAACCTTTCATTGGTTTTCTCAAGTCATTTGGTGTCCTTGCACCATCTTGAATACCAAGGATCAATTGACAAATTTGCTGAGAAATCATATGTTGGACCAAAAGAACGAATGAGCCTGATCAGAAAAACCTCTAAGTCCCACAAACATCATAACAACTGCTGAAGACTTGATCAACTGTTTCACAAAGTCTGAAGATTTAAACAGCTGAAGAACTAAAGTACTGAAGACTTCAACAACTGAAGACTAAAGTACTGAAGACTTCAACAGCTGAAGACCAAAGTCTGAAGATCAACAGCTGAAGAACAAAGTACTGAAGATCAACAGCTGAAGTACAAAGACTGAAGACATTAGCTGATGACAACAGCTAAAGTTCAAGTACAAGTACTGAAGTCTTCAGAGTTTGTTACAACAGCTGAAGAAGCATTCTTCAGTTGTTGTGATGGTTTCCTTTCAGTAGTTTTCTTCTTGTTTCAGTATTTGTAAAACGACTGAAGGGCATGTTCTTCAGTCGTTGTAGTTTCAGTAGTTTCTTTTCAGTAGTTGTAATAATAGTTAACACTTAGCATTTTTGTAAGAAGATGTCAGCTGTTTGACATCTTCAGTAGTTGTGTTAACTATCAGTAGTTTGAATAAATTCTGTTAGATGTCACTATCAAGTGACATCAGAAGACGTCACATCTCCTATATAAGAGATGTTGACCTAATTGTATTTGTGACATTCTGTTACCACGAAAGCGAATATTGAATGAAATATATTTGCAGAATTCTTTCTGTCTATAACCGTTTGTTCTTACCTTGAATATCCTTTTGTGTTCTTGTGAATTAGCTAATTCATTGTTTGATTTCCGCTGCTATACTCTTTAATCAATCAAACGTAGATCGCTGATCCTAACAAATGGTATCAGAGCCGGTTAATCATTGATCGATCTAACAGTTGATCATTGAAACTGCTATTTGATATCTATGTTTGATTGAATTAGCTTATTTGCAAGAACTGGTTATAGATTATTGAATTTTTGTTGCTTTCGCTTATTCATTTTGAGATCTCTCTTGGTTCAATTTGGTTCGTTGTGTTTTGTTCTAAATCTGTTATAGCTTAATTGAATTTGGTTGAATTTGAGATGACTACTCCTTCTAATGACCCTCACAATACCGGTTCCTCAACCAAGCCTCCGATGCTGGTTAGGACTGAGTATAACATATGGCAACAAAGGATGCTTCATCACCTGTCTGTTAACAGTTCAGGTTGTTGGACATCTTGGTACATGGACCACATAAGCCTATGGTGAACAATCTGGAAACCAATCAAATGGTTCCGAAGAAGAAGGAACAATACTCAGATGAAGATCGGAAACTGTTTGAGATTGATGCTAAAGCCCATGGAATTATGGCCATGGCACTGCCTAATGAAATTTATTCAGGGCTTATGCATCATAAAACTGCTCATGACCTCTGGAATGCACTGAAGGAACAATTTGGTGGAACTGATGAGGTCTTAGTAAACAACAGAGAAATCCTCGCCTAACAATATGAGACATTCTCTTATAGAAAGGGTGAGACACTGACTCAACAGTTTGAGCGTTTTTCCTGTTTGATCTCTGAGCTAAAAATGGTGAAACAGGAATACACCAATAGCCAGATGAATAACAGATTCCTCAGATCACTGCCTGAGAGATGGGACACATACACTATTATCCTACGCTCTAGTGCAATCTGGATAGCCTATCTCTCACCCAACTTCATGGGAAACTGCTTACATTTGAAAGAGAGATAGAGCAGAAAAGGAAACTGTCATCATCAGGAAAGCTCACTGATGACTTTGTACCAAGGAACACTGCCTTGGTTGGTCATGAGTCAGAATATGCTGCATCTGAAAGCAATTATGATGAGCATATTGATTTCTCTTCAAACAGTTCTGATCATGCATTTGTTGGTATTGATAGTCATTCTGGTAATAATAGTGGCAATCTATGCTTCATCATGGATGATCTGAAGGGAATTGCTGATGATGATTTAGAAGAGATGGATATTCTAAGCCAAATGGCCTTAGTTAATAGCAGATCTCAGAAGTTCTACAAGAGAACTGGCAGGAAATTTCCTGGACTCTCTGGCAAAACCAAAGTTGGTTTTGACAAGAGTAAGTTGAGGTGTCACAAATGCCAAAGGCTTGGACACTTTGCACAGAGAATGTAGATCAACTGGATCTAACTCTTCTACACCCTTTGTGACTTTTCCTAGTACTAGTCTACAAAACAGAGGGCAACATCCTGCTGGTTCTGGTCATCAATCACACCCTGTATCTCCTGCATACTTTGTCCCCCAGGGTCAAATGTCATATCCTTTACCCTGCTATTACTTGCCTTAGCCAAATCCGGTTCAAGCTCCAATTGCACAACAACCTCATGCATTACCTGAACCTCAACCTTCCCAATCTCATCAACAAACTCAACCTCAATAACACAACTTTTTCACCCCAGGAGTTGTTGACTGGAGTAGTTTACCAGATGATTTATCTGGTCATGAACACCTGTTCTCTGGTGCTGTCAACATGATGGTGACAGTCCTTTTGGAAATCTAGCTCTTATGGTTTTGGAGTCTGCTGATACTTCATCCTCTAATGCCTCTACACCACAGGTATCACAGGTATCCTCTGAGGCAAAAGCCAAACTATGTTCTGAAACATGCATAGCCGCATTTGCATCTATTAGAGAAGCAAATGTAGCTTTAATTAACAAGAACATTGAGTTAGAACAAACAATTTCCAAAAGCAAAGCTGAATTTGAGTCTGTGATTAATGATAAGAATGATGAGATTTACAAACTTAAATGCCAAATCACTGATGATAAGGCTAGGGAAGAGATACTTCTAGAGAAGTACAGAGACCTCAAAGAAACACTTGCAACTACCCAGGTAGAGTGTGATCGATGGGTAAATTCTTGCAAGGGTTTTGAAATGCTTCTTAGTAAGCAATCTGCTTCCAATGTGAAGTTTGGCATTGGTTATAATCACACTGCTCCTCCTACAGACTTTACTCCCAGAGCAGAGGTAGAATCTGATGGTGAAAGCAATAACCAATCATTTTCATCATGTGATCTACTATCTGATACAACACCATCAGAAGTAGAAGTTAGCATTAATTCTTCTCAGAAACTATCAGCTGATGTTGATGGTTCAAATGCTGACACTCACATGATCACAAAGTTGATCACTCCAGGTGATATTTCACAAAGTACTGAAAGTACTAAAAAGAATGTCATAACACCTGGAGAACAAGCCCCAACTACTACATGTACTAAAAGAAGAAAAATGCAAGTAGAAAGGGTGGAAAAACTACTGAAGAAGATATCAAGAAAGCAGGTACTAAAGCAAAGAAACTGCTAGTACTGATATCAAACTACTGAAGAAAATCTTCAGTAGTTTCATCCTCTTTAGCAGATGATCAACTTAAGATGAAGAAAAAGCCATGTGAAATATGTGGCTTATTCAATCATCTTACTGATGATTGCTGGTATAAAAAGGGCTCCAAACTCAACATAATGAAAACTTAAAGAGAAAATGGATAAAATGAAAACTGAGTTTGAAATCAAATTTATACCAGCAACATCAAACCTGTACCCCAAAATCCAAAAAGAAATCCACAAAGAAAGGGGTTAAACAGGTAACAGCTGAGGTTGTTCAAAGAGAGATGGTACAACACAGGAACTCATCAAACTCAAGCACTAATGTGTCTGATGAGCTGAAGGCTTTATCACAAAATCAGACACAACTTGTTATGATGGTTCAACATCTATTGGGGAGAGTCACCAATTAGATGCTCCTGTGTTGAAACCACAGAGAAGAAATCCATTCCAAAGAAATCTTCTTCTTCACCATCTCCATCCCCTCAGGCTGTTATTCATAGCAAGTCTGTTAGTTTACCATCTGTTGATGTGAATAGACCCAAAACCAAAAAGGTTTGGTCTCAAAAACTAACTAATTGTTTATGATTGCAAGGTTCTTCAACATGCCAAGTAGCATCTGGTATGTAGACAGTGGGGGATCTATGCATATGACTGGGAACAGCTCTTCTTCATGACTACTCTCAAGGAAAGAAGGGGTTTGTTTCTTTTGGCAATGATGCTAGGGGTTACATCATTGGAAATGGCTTTGTCTCCAATGGAGAAATCAAGTTTGATGATGTTAATCATGTGGAAAATCTCAAGTACAATCTCTTGAATGTCAGTCAAATGTGTGAAAAAGGCCATGTTGCTCTTTTCACCAGTCAGAACTGTAGGATTCTGTCATCCAAAGTTGAATTTGATTGATAAGGTGTTGGATGATCACACTCTCCTGAGGCCAACAGGACAGGAAGAGTGTATGCCTTAGATCTTTCCAAGAAAATAAATATCAGAGGACATCCTTGCCTATTTTCCAAAGCCTCTCCTCAGGAATCTAAACTGTGGCACAGAAGGCTGGTCATGTTAATTTCAAAAACATGAATCAGCTGATCCACATAGTTTAGTGAGAGGCTTACCAATAAAGGAGTTCCACTGTGATGAAACCTGCACTGCTTGTTTAAAAGGAAAACAACACAAAGTCTCATTCCTCCTATTGAAGAGCCTAAGTCCACTGCCTGCTTGCAATTACTACATATGGATCTATTTGGTCTGTGAGAGTGATGAGTATGGCAAAGAAAATACTGTCTGGTAATTGTGGATGATTACTCCTGATTTGTATGGACTTTCTTTCTACATTCAAAGGATGAGGTTGCTCAGAAGATTATCAACTTTGTGTTGTATGTTGAGAAGCAGTATTCCCTTTCAGTCAAGTGTATAAGGAGTGACAATGGAACTGAATTCAAAAACCATACACTTGATGAATTTTATCTTTCAAAGGGAATCAAAAGGTAGTTTAGCATCCCAAGGACTCCAGAACAAAATGGATTAGTGGAGAGAAAGAACAGGACCCTAATTGAAGCTGCAAGGTCTATGTTGGCTGACTCTGGTTTGCCACTGACCTTTGGGCTGAAGCTGTTAACACAGCTTGCTATGTGCAGAATAGAGCCTTAGTAAATCAGAGGTTGATGAAGACTCCATATGAAGTTCTACATCACTTGGCTCCTCTCATTTCATTTTTCAGAGCATTTGGGTGTCCCTGTTTTATTCTCAACACAAAGGATCAACTCCAAAAATTTGATCCTAAGGTGGATGCAGGGTATTTTGTTGGTTATTCATCTACTTGCAAAGCATACAGAGTCTTCAACTGCAGAACAAAGATAGTTGAAGAGACTTGCATGTGAAGTTTAATTAATCTCCAATGGACAAGATTCCACAAAACCCTGTGGAGTTGTTTGATTTGGACATACTGCAATATGTTCCTTATCAACCTCCAGTTGTAGCAGACCATGTGGATAAATCATCTTCTGCAGCATGTCTTCCACCTGGTGGTATTGATGATAATGATGATAATAAATACTCACCTATTCAAGTGGTGACCAACTGCTGAGTCTGCTAAACTTGATGTTCCTATAGCTTCAGCAGTTCCATCCACAACAATGCTGATGAGATTTCTGATTACTCTACATCTTTTGAGTTACCATCAAATTCTTGGTTTCAAGAGTCTGCATCAACATCTGCTGCAGCTGACAACCACTTGCATAGATATCATTGCTTATCAAGAGCTGAAGAATCACCCAATATCTCAAATCATTGGTGATATCAATGCTGGAGTTTCAACAAGAAGTCAATTGTCTAACTTCTGCTTCTATGCTCTCTTCATCAGTCAGCTAGAGCCAAAGAACTATCATGTTGCTTTAAGAGACAATGGATGGGTTGAAGCCATGCAGCTTGAGCTTCTTCAGTTCAAGAATAGCAAGTGTGGGAACTGGTTCCTCTACCCCCAGGTAGTGTGCATAGGCACTAAATGGGTGTTTAGGAATAAAACTGATGAAAATGGGCTTATTGTTAAGAACAAGGCTAGACTGGTTGTACAGGGGTTCTCACAAGAAGAAGGTATTGATTATGATGAAACCTTTGCCCCTGTAGCTAGACTAGAGGCAATTAGATTGTTCTTAGCCTATGCTGCATTCCACCATCTCAAATTTTTTCAAATGGATGTCAAAAGTGCATTTTTATATGGCAAAATAAAAGAAGAAGTTTATGTGTGTCAACCACCAGGTTTTGAGGACAATAAACATCCTGAATGGTGTATAAACTTGATAAGGCTCTTTATGGGTTGAAACAAGCTCCTAGAGCCTGGTATGAGACTCTCCACTTTTCTTCTCAAGAATAATTTCACTAGAGGCTCCATAGATAAAACTTTGTTTATTAAGAAGGTGGATCAGCATAAGCTACTTGTTCAAATTTATGTTGATGATATTATTTTTGCATCCTCTAATCCCCAGTTGTGTGATGATTTTACCAAATTAATGAAAAAGAGGTTTGAAATGAGTGCAATGGGAGAATTACAGTTCTTTCTAGTTTGCAAATCAAACAAAAGGCTGATGGAATCTTTATTCATCAGTCCAAATATTCAAAAGATCTTTGAATAAGTTTGATTTACAAAATTGTAAGCCCTGTTCTACTCCCATGTGCAACACCACACAACTGGATGCAGATCAGAAAGGTAAAGCTGTTGATGAAACACTTTACAGATGTATGATTGGGTCCTTATGTACTTAACAGCTTCTAGACCAGATATCATGTTGCTACTTGTGTCTGTGCTAGATTTCAGGCTGCTCCTAAAGAGTCTCATTTGATTGCAGTCAAGAGGATCTTTAGATATTTGCAAGGTACACAATCTCTAGGTTTATGGTATTCCACTGGACACTCTTGCAAATTAGTTGCTTTTTCAGATAGTGACTATGCAGGGTGCAAGTTAACTAGAAAGTCAACTTCTGGTGGATGTCAATTCCTAGGCAACTGTTTGATTTCTTAGCAGAGTAAGAAACAAACATATGTTGCTACATCCACTGCTGAAGCAGAGTACATTGCAGCTGCAAGTTGTACCTCTCAGGTACTCTGGCTTCAGAACCAACTTTTGGATTATGGCATTACAGAAACTAAGACTCCATTATTAATGGATAGTGCTTCAGCTCTGTGCATTGTCAAAAATCCAGTCCAGCACTCTAGGACCAAACATATAGAGATCAGACATCATTTTATTAGGGATTGTTTTGAAAAAGGTCTGATTGATCCTAAGTTTATGGCTAGTGCTGATGAGCTTGCAGACATTTTTACTAAGCCTTTGGATAGTTCAACTTTCCAAAACCTAGTGTTAAGGCTTGGTATGCTGCAGCTGAATAAGTGATCACTACTGATGATCTCAGTATATAGTACTGATGATCATTAGTACCATATCACATATATACTGATTCTGTTAAAACAACTGATAAAGTTACAACTACTGATGTAGTTATAACTACTGATGTCAGTAAAAACAGATAAGTACTGATGTCCTATGAAACAACTGAAAACAGCTAAAAGGTGATGAGTAAGTGTTGAGGACAGTATGAAACAGCTGAAAGGCTATGAATTGACGAAAACTACTGATGAGAACTTTCTCCTCAGTTGTTTCTACAACTGTTGTTTCATCCTAAACACTGATGACAAAACCATGTCATTAGTAGTTCAAAACTACTGATGACTAACACCATGTCATCAGCTGTTTACAACAACTGATGACAAAACCATGTCTTTAGTAGTTTCACAACTACTGATGACTAATACCAAGTTATCAGTTGTTTACAACACCTGAAGACAAAACCAAGGTCTTCAGTAGTTTCACAACTACTGATGACTAAAACCAAGTCTTCAGTTGTTTTCAAACATCTGAAGTCAAAACCATGGCTTTCAGTAGTTTTATAACTGCTAATGCCTAAAACCAAGACTTCAGTTGTTTCAACATCTGAAAGGGTAATACCACGTCATCAGTTGTTTAAAACTACTGATGATTAACACCAAACCCTTCAGTAGTTTTCTAACCCTTACCCTATAAATACCCAATACCTAAGCCTTCAACGCTTCATCCTCTCCAAACCTAACGTTCAAATCTCCAAAACTTCTCTCTCATTAATGGCGACCATGCAGCTCAAACTACGCCATAACGTGTTGCCTACCTCACAAAATCACCTTCTGGACAAAGTTCAACAACACCATTGATCTAATGTTCCAATCTCCCTACCAAACGGCCTTCCTCTAAATCCCATCATTCATGCCGAATCCCTTCACCAGTTTTGGACGAACATCACCCTCACCACTGGGGAAAACAACACCGAGTCTCTCCAGTCGGTCGTCAACAACCATCAAGTGGTCATCACTCCTGATATACTTCGCCAAACCCTAAACCTGGATGATGCCACTTTTCCTGCTGGGTATCCAAAGGGCACAACTGATTTATCCTTTGCCCACCATGGATATTAGGGAAAACTTAGTGCCTCTACCATCTGAAGAAGAAACATTTCCATGATGCAGAATGTCTTATATTTCACATGGTAAATGTTTGCTTAGCCCCTAAGACTTCCTCTGGGATCAAATGTCTACAAGGTGGCAGCAGGTATTATTCTCTATCCTTGAGCAACAAGACTTAAACTTTTCTGAAATCATTTTTCTTGAACTTAAGGATATGGCCTCAAAATCTATGTCTAACCGCTGGATATTATATCCTCGGTTCATTATGGCTATAATAGAGAATCAATACAAGCTGAGGGACTTGTTGGCCTGGAGTCCCTGCAACGGCTGTATTGCCTGAAGTATACTCCAGGCACAACTCTGACCACACACTGAAACAGGCTGCCAAACTGCGAAAACCCACGCAGTTGAAACCCACAGCCACCACCTCCAGAACCAGAGTCCTCACCAAACCTAAATCCAAAAAGCCAAAAATGGCTACTCAGGGAGATGAGTCCCCTGAGGATGCCCCTGTACCACAAACACAGGAAGCAAATACTAGTATTCACCCCCCAGTTGTGTGAAAGACTCAACCTGCCAAAGCCGCACAGGTATCCTCTCACAGGGTCCTGTTGCAAACCATATGGGGGAACCCACACTACTGGAACCTATCTCACTTGAGAGGGTTACCATTGAAGCGCACCATTCACCCCGGGTGCAATCTGCTTCTACCCATCCCCACATGCAACCGCCCCCCAAAGTCCTACATTAATTGTTGCACAAGTGCTGAGTCAGTTGCACTCCTCACCCCCTCCCCAGATACCAATTACAACTGGGCATACCTCTACCATTGAGGGGGAGGATCAAAGTGCATCTGATAACCCACAACATAGGGGTTACAATGTTCCATTTCCTAGTGTAGAAAAGGAGATTGGAACTTCTGGCGAGGCTGCCACTTATCTTGCTTCAGCATATGATCAGGATGTAGTTGGTACCATTACTAAGACCTTACCAGAGGCAACTGCTGATGAAGGACATAGTCCTGAGGCAGGAAGTCCCCAGTTCCAAGATAAAGGGGCACATGCTACAACTGATCTACACTCAGTGCATGTTCATCCTGATTCTATCAGGAGGTCAGGTGATTCAGTACCCACTGATGATGACCTGGGCTTCTTTTACGATGTCTTAGCCCAAAACACCATCCTGGAAGAGGAGGTGAGCAGACTCAAAGAGCTACTTGCCAAAACTTCTGCGGATCAAAGACCATCTGCCTCTCAAACCCCACAAATGGCACCTTCCTTCGAAGGTCTCTTAAACGCCGAGCCACTCCCAAATTCTCAGCCACCTGCCTCTGCTTCTAGCACTATTTCTCAGGAACAGAACCCCCCTGAGCAAATAGCTGCTATCTTCCAAAATTCCCTACCTCTCATCACACCTATAATCACTGATATAGTTATCAAAGCCATTGATGAGAGGCTTTCCTCAGTAATACAACCCTAATAGAGAATATTGTGGGCAAAAGCTTTTTGACAATCAAACCCTTGCTACCAATGCACCAAAAAGGGGAGATTTAGTTAGTGAAAGCAAAAAGAAAGAGGAGTGCAGAGGGGAAAGAGAAAGAGAAAGAAACAGAAGTGACAGTAGTGGAAAAAGAGAAGGAGTTGGCTGTGGAGATTGAAAAGAGAAGGGGAAGGAAGCTGACAGGAGAAATCAAAGAAAAGAAAGAATGAGAAGGAGACTACCTTGGAGCTGATGGTAAAAGAGGCTGATGCCGAACACAGCAGATCAATGGATAACATCATTGATCAGTTGTTAGGCAAGGCCATGACACTAACAAACTTGACTCTGAGATTAGAAGATTAGAGATTGAAGAAATCCAAAACAGAAGAAGATGATGAAGAAGATGATGATGAAGATAGACTGCCACTCTCAGCTGTTATACAGATGCCGAAGGCCACAAGTCACTCCCTAACAATTACTCCTGAAACCCAAAGACAAATTGTGAAAGTGAAGCTAGAAGAAGAAGAACTTCACAAACAACATGATGAGGAATTGTTGAGGAGGGTTGACAAAGCATATGCAGCCACATCTTCTATCATCAACATGAAGAAGCAAGCTCTCAGATTATACACTCTTAAGCATACATTTCAATATCAAAAGGAGAGGGTAAGGATTTGGCCTGATCCCAGGGTGTCTCACAGGATTCACAAGAAAAACATTCCACAGAGATACATTGGCCAGGTGAAAAAGATTGTAGATGAAGTGATCTCCCTGGTCTTTATAGTATCACCTTGGCAAATCCTAGAAGACTTCAAGAAAGCTTATAAAGCTAATCAAACCCCACAGAAGATGCTTGAAAATAAAATGGTGAAAAAGGGGTTAGTTTATATGAGGCTTGAAGAAGTCAGAAAGAATGGGCTCCAGTTGTTTCTAGAGGGTAATCACCCTGATGAATTTGCTTATAGAATAATAACAACTGTGGAGCTAAAGAATGGGAAACAGGTCAAATACCTATCTGAGTACTATGGGCCTGAATCATTATTTGAAGGAGGTGTTGAAGAGCTGACCATGGATGAACAAATCACCTTCCTTGAGGCCTACACAAGAGAGTCATACAGACTCATAGTGGGGAAGTAGATCTCATGGATGGGGTAACAACTCTGTGTCCAGTTCCCCAAGACAGAGTTCCCATTCATACTTTGCCAAACAGATCATTGAGACTTCTTCCCAGGCCTGTGCTTAAAAGGGTCACTTCTGAGCTGATCTAGAAGACAAAAAGACCAATCCTTCTGCCAGAATAAGTGGGACATCTTCAATAAGTTTAGAGGTTTTGGCTGCATTGGTTCAGGGGGAGTTTGTTGGACCAAAAGAACCAATGAGCCTGATCAGAAAAACCTCTAAGTCCCACAAACATCATAACAACTGCTGAAGACTTGATCAGCTGTTTCACAAAGTCTGAAGATTTAAACAGCTGAAGAACTAAAGTACTGAAGACTTCAACAGCTGAAGACTAAAGTACTGAAAACTTCAACAACTGAAGACCAAAGTCTGAAGATCAACAGCTGAAGAACAAAGTACTGAAGATCAACAGCTGAAGTACAAAGACTGAAGACATTAGCTGATGACAACAGCTGAAGTTCAAGTACAAGTACTGAAGTCTTCAGAGTTTGTTACAACAGCTGAAGAAGCATTCTTCAGTTGTTGTGATGGTTTCCTTTCAGTAGTTTTTTTTGTTTCAGTATTTGTAAAACGACTGAAGAGCATGTTCTTCAGTCGTTGTAGTTTCAGTAGTTTCTTTTCAGTAGTTGTAATAATAGTTAACACTTAGAATTTTTGTAAGAAGATGTCAGCTGTTTGACATCTTCAGTAGTTGTGTTAACTATCAGTAGTTTGAATAAATTCTGTTAGATGTCACTATCAAGTGACATTAGCAGACGTCACATCTCCTATATAAGAGATGTTGACCTAATTGTATTTGTGACATTCTGTTACCACGAAGTGAATATTGAATGAAATATATTTGTAGAATTCTTTCTGTCTATAACCGTTTGTTCTTACCTTGAATATCCTTTTGTGTTCTTGTGAATTAGCTAATTCATTGTTTGATTTCCGCTGCTATACTCTTTAATCAATCAAACGTAGATCGCTGATCCTAACATCAGATGATGGACACTTCATTGGATACTCTTCCCAAGCTAAGGCTTACAGAGTATACAATCTCAGAACTATAATTGTTTAGGAGTCAGCTCATGTGACTTTCAGTGAACACACACCCTGTGTGGCTAGTTCTGGTCCTGATTGGCTCTTTTATCTTGATCTTACCCACTATTTTAACAAATCTTGTGAGACTGTTTCAGGATCTGCTGAAAATTTAAATACAGTTGATCCTAATCCAAGATTTGAGCTGAAAAGACCTTCAAGTAACACATCTTCAGCTCTAGTTGGGACTACTTTTGCAAATGAGGTTTCTATCAACACCACGATGACAAACTTAGTTGATACATCTGGTATGCCTTCAAATTCCAGCTCAAAGGCTCCACAAGTAGATAAAGATGTTTCAATTGTAGAAGACAATGATGGCAGTGGTGACAGTGATCAGGAATTTCTTGGTGCTGATAACCACTCATAGATGACAACATAAATGATGTCACACACTCCTTGGATCAAGTCTCTCTTGATAAGTGTGCTGATGTGGTGGGAGAAACATCTATGCCAGATCTAAATTTCTCTAGCTTAGATCTTTCTCAGCAACTTGCTATGATCCCTCAGCTAAGGATCCACAAGTCTCACCCCACCATAAACATCATTGGAGATGTTGTCACAGGGGTAAGAACAAGAGGGCAAACCCATGAAGCAAATGCTTATCTTCACTCTTATTTCTTATCCCAGATAGAGCCAAAGAAATTTGATAAGGCTCTGAAGGATGGAAGTTGGGTTGAAGCTATGCAAGATGAGCTACTTCAATTCAAAAGATAGAAAGTTTGGAACCTTTATCCTCTTCCTCATGGGAAGACTACCATTGGAACCAAATGGGTGTTTAGGAACAAGAAGGATGATAGAGGATTCATCATCAAGAACAAAGGTAGACTAGTTGTTCAAGGATATATAGAAGAAGAAGGAGTTGACTACACATATGTCTTTGCTCCTGTAGCAAGACCGAAAGCTATTAGGATATTCTTGGCAATTGCTGCATCCAAGAACTTCAAGGTATTTCAACTTGATGTGAAGTGTGCTTTTCTCTATGGAGTGATTGATGAAGAGGTGTATGTTAAACAGCCACCAGGTTTTGTAGATCCTGATCATCTTGATTATGTCTACAAGCTTGACAAAGCTCTTTATGGGCTGCATCAGGCACCCAGGAAGTGGTATGAGACACTATCTCAGTATCTTTGCAAACATGGATACATGAGAGGTACTATAGATGGAACTCTCTTTATCAAAGGACAGGGAAATGACATATTGCCAGTTCAAGTATATGTGGATGACATCATCTTTCGTTCAACTAATCCAAAGCTCTGCAAAGACTTTAAGAAGCTGATGAAGGACAAATTTGAAATGAGTGCCATGGGGGAACTCAATTCCTTTATGGTAATTCAAGTGAAGCAAGTTGAAGATGACATCTTCATTAGTTAGTCAAAGTATGTTCAAGACATACTCAAAAGGTTCAACATGACTGATTGTAAGATTGCTAAGACACCCATAGCTAGAAACCACCCCCTTGGACCTGATCATAAGAGGGAGTGTGCAGATGAACACTTATATAGGGCTATGATTGGGTCTCTTATGTATCTTACTTCTAGCAGGCCTGATATTATGTTTGCCACTTGCATCTATGCAAGATATCAAGCCAACCCTAAGATGTCTCATCTTATCACTGTCAAAAGGATTCTAAGATACCTAAAGGGTGCTTCAACACTTGGTCTATGGTATCCTAAGAATCCTGACTTCAATCTGTATGCTTATACAGATAGTGATTATGGTGGTTGCAACATGACTGCAAAGTCTACATCTGGGGGATGTCAGTTTCTTGGTGGAAGGGTTGTCTCATGGCAATGCAAGAAACAATCATGTGTCTCTACATAAACTACTGAAGCTGAATACATTGCTGCTGCAAGCTGCTATGCTCAAGTGCTTTGGATTTAAAATCAGATGCTGGACTATGGGTTCAACTTCAAGGAGACTACCATTCACATAGACAACAATAATGCTATCTCAGTCACAGAGAATCTTGTGCAGCACTCAAGGACCAAACACATCAATATTAGGTATCATTTAATAAGAGATAATTATGAAAAGAGATTAATTAAACTAGTCAAAGTTCACACAGATGAACAATATGTTGATCTGTTTACAAAGGCTTTTGATGAACAGAGATTAAATATCTTGTATTAGCTATTGGGATGATCAACTTTGAGTAGGTTTTTCTTAAAACTAATTCTTATTATTTCTTAAAACATGTGTGTCCTAAGTTGTCTAGTTCATCACTTTCATAAGCTCTTGTTTATTTAGATGAAAAACATTTTGAAGACTTTCCTTAGAATTATGAAAATTTTGATCATTCGGAAGTTATGTTTTTAACTTCGAAAGAAATTTATGCTTTTAAAACAACAAACTACCCAAGTACTTTACCTTCGGAAGAAATTTCTAAAATATCTTTCGAAGCTTAAAATTCTCTTTGGCGCTTATATGCTTTCAAGGACCTTTTTCTTCCAAAGCAAATTAACTCTCGGAAGTTTTGTTCTTGAACAAAACTCTCAAGTCTTGATTTTCTTCCAAGTCAAAATCTTCACAACTCTTAGGAAGATCTTCTGAAGTTATTTTAGCTTGGAAAGCTTTTTCACTAAAAATTTCGAAGATAATTTACCTTCGGAAGCTTTTTGACATCCAAGAAAACTACTTTTTCAGCAAAAGTAAACTACTTTTTCAGAGGAGGGACCGACATCCGGATTTCAAAGTTTATCCTCTTTCATTATACTTTATCTGAAATCCTTTTCACATATAAACCCAATGGTTTCCCCCTTTTCCCATCATCTGCTTCTTCCTCCAAATCTAAAACCCCAAAATTTCTCTTTGAAATTACTTTCATTCATCTTTCTTCATCCTTAAGCTTCTCAAAATGGCCAACCCTCTTCACAAAAATGACCTAAACTTTACTGTGCAGTTACACAGGAAACATAATCAGGTTGCTCTGTTAAGCTTTGAGAAAGATCCTCATTTCACAAAGGTTTGCCATTTCTTAGCTTTGTCGAACTACTTCACCTCCCTAACTATTGATCCTCCACTCTATGAGGATCATCTGCTAGAATTCTAGAAGACCTACCAAGAGGTCGTAATGGATGGGGAGAAGTCACTGTCTGCCATAGTGCAGGGGAGAACAATCTTCATCACTCCGACCATCATCAACATGCATCTTCAGCTGGATGATGAAGAAGGTGAGGTGTTCTTCCCAAAGAAGCTGCAAATCATTCTTTTGAGCAGATGGGTTATGAGGGAGACTACTTCTGTCATGACCTTCAGGAAAGGGAAGGTCTCATCCCAGTGGAAATTCCCGCTCCATGTGGTTATCCACACTTATCAAACAAGCATGGTGGATGGAACCAGATTCCTAAGGATCTCTCCTTCATTGCCCATGGAATGGTTCAGGGCGTCAAGTTCATGTATCTCAGTTTGTTTATACTAATCTGTTTGCAAACTTGGACTCCTAGAATATTACATGTTTCCTAGATATGTCCAGTACATTCTTAACTGTGAACTAGGCTCACAGTTAAAGGGAACATGTAACATCCTTAAACTGGGACAGAAGAAGCCCGACATCTTTAAAATATTGAGAAAGCCCACTGTTGGGGTCTTTGGGGTAGAAACAACCTTGGTCCCAAAAATGTTAGAGCTCATTGCCCAAGGTGATAACCTAGCAGCACCAGTTAGTGTTGAACCCACACCTTCTACATCCCAACCACCTAAACAACCACAAATCACCCTCACATACCAAAGAAAATCCAACCTAATCCCTACTCAGGCTACTCAGTATGTGGAGGCCCCTATACACTCACCCATACAAGAAGAAATGCACTGGAGCTCCCACTTCTCCTGAGGAGCAGACCACTCCCATCTCTTCAAGGATCAGTGCTGAGGTTCCTCATGCTCAGCATGATGAGCTCCTAAGTCAAACTACCTTAAGCCATCAATTTTAGTCTCAACACTCAAGTGATCAACCTTCAGGGGACAGTTACTATCCCAGCCTTTAGATCTCAACTAACCAATCCCCAACCTTGATTTCTACACTGATAAAGATCTAGGTTTCAATGAGTACCATGATTCTCTTTTCTTTTCCCCTACTCAAAGAGAGATGAGTGCTTCTGAGTCTCCTATTTCGAGCTCCCATCATTCACCTACTACTGAGGTGGACACTTCTGAACCTGTTCAAGATGTCCATATGGAAGAGGCTCTCACTTTTAAAAGTGATTACATCATTAAGACCTCAACCATGGCAACTCAGCCCACTGACATCTCAACTGAGATTGCCAGTGAGCAGAGGAAATCCAGTAGCCAAGAACCTAAAGCTGGTGGTGAGAGTGAGGACTTTGGTCCAATCATCTCATTCCCCAATGATTCTTTTGATAAATATGAGGGGAATTTAAGACTAAAGGTTCAAAAACAGTCTCAAACATGCACCTATTTAGTCTCCAAGGTTAGTTACCTTGAATCTCAAGTGACTACCTTGCAAAACAGGGTCAATGATCATCAACTTGAGATAAGGAAAACTAGCTGTGAGACCTTTAAGAAGAGCTCAACTAGGAACACAAGAATCTGTGGATGTGATTGACCTAACTCCTGGCTCACCTATGCAAGTGGGTGAGGCTACCAAAAGGGGGAGAAAGTCATTACAATTACAGAACCTAGGAGTTCTTCTGAGAGAATGGACACTGAGGACTCACCATCCTCACTTGCAATTGTGCATTCTCAGCAACATCCTCAAATTCACATTGATGTGGACTACATAGACTCCTTCATACAGAGTCTGTTTGAGGAAAGGATACCAAGGGCTATGTCATCTCTACCATCTTCCAATCATATCATTGGGTGGAGGTATGACAGCAATAGGAGAGCCCTAATCATCAGTAGAGTTCAAGGGCAGCAGGAGATCTTCAACTTTTAGACCTTGAACTTCTATGAAGGTTTGGATTTAGTCAACATGCCACTTGTCAATCCAAGCAAATCAAGACAAGCTGACAAGTTGGTCCAAAGAATCCAAGATCAGATCACTGCAGAGTTTAGCCTTAGAAGAAGACTATGGCAATCAGGCAATGTCATCAGTCAACTGGATGTTGAGGCAGACCCTAAGATTAGCTTCATAGGGGAAACCTTGACTAAAGGCCCAGTGACAGAACCTGAGAGCCTAGTCTTATCACCAACAACTGCTATAGAGATCAATTCCCTTTTTGAGACACCTGCTGGTGAAGGTGCTTCAACCTCTCTCTGGCCAGAGCTTGGAAGCTACATCAAGCAATGAAGGCCAAAGCTCTCTCCACCCTAAGTCACAAAGGTCTGTGAGTGACAAAGGGAAAAGAAAAATGACTTTTTAGGAGATTGAGGAGGAGAAGAGAGAGAAGAAAAGGAAGCTGAGGGGAGAAAGTTCATCTTTTGAGTCTACAAGACTCATGGAGTCTGCTATCAAGGCTGCCTCCAAACCAGATACTCAGAATGATGAGTTAAGGGCAGTCAGGATAAACTACCTACAGACAAGGAACTATGACATAGATAATGTCATCTCTCTCCCCTTGGATGAACTAAATGAATTGGTTGACCTGGAAAGGTCAAGGGATAAGAAAGAGGCAAAAGATGTAGATCTACTGGTACAAATCAAAGAAGATAGATGAAAGAAAAGATTATACAAGCATGTGCCAACTCTCTCCCCAATTTAAGAAAGCCCTGCATATGAGGATGTGGTTCAACAATAACATCAGGCAGATAAAGAAGAAGAAAGGATCAAGATGATCAACTACCTGAGTGCCACAGGCCTCTCTCAGGCAGAAGAACTTCTTCCCTTATCCTTGACTATATTAAGTTTGAGTATCTTAAACAACTTGAACTTGAGATAGTCAAGGAAAGAAAGAAAACCAAAAGAAAGCTAAGGGAAGAAGCTACTAAGTCAAGAGCCATCATCCAGAAAAGCATGAAGAAATCTGCTGACAGGCAGAGGATGATGAGCTTCTTGAAGCTGTATGGATTCTCCAAAAAGAGACTTGGCCCCATGTCTCTATCCACTATGGATGAGCATATAAGGGTGATCTAGCAGAAGATAAAAAGTGGAGAGCTAGTTGACTTACATTCCCCTCCAAGTCAAGCTCCACCTGAAGTGGAGGTTAAGGTTGAACAACCAGAGACGTCACAACCAGGACCTCCTGCTGAATCTCAACAAGGTTCATCTTCTGATCCACAGTAGGGTCAGACTCACTCTCAATCTGAACCTGTGAGAGTGGAAGACCCAACTGAGAAAGACAATGAAGACCAATCAGGTGCTGCAGGCCAGTCTTCTCAGTTAAAAGTTGTAAAGAGAAAGAAAAGGATGGCTTCTAAACCAAAGCCAAAGAAGATGAAGAAGACTGCACCCTTTTCTAGAACCTTAGGATGAGTCAGAACATCCCGAGGATGTGCAGCCAGAAGATGCTCCATCATCTCCCATTCCAATAGCTCCTCTAGCATTAGAAAGACCCATCCTATCCTGGACATACACTACAAATCCAGAAAAGTTGCATGTTATTAAGATCATGGTATTGAGAATGTGAACACTTGGAAAGACATGTTTTAGTTGCCTTTACATAATCTCTTTGACATGAGAAGATACTTTGACAGTCTGAAGGATCCTGATCATCTCATGAAGAAAGGGCTAGTTATTATTCTAATAAGCACTGTTGATATCTGAAGTCTTCAAGAGTTTTGGTAGCATCAGCCTAGGGGAGTTTGTAGAGAATATGTATAGAGGCTGAAGCAACCAAAGTCTTTCTACATGCATGCTGCACAAGTACTAAAGAAGAATGCTTCGGAAGTTTCACACATGCAACAAAAATATTCGAAGTGTGAAATCTTCCGAAGCCAAGACCAATATCTTCCAAAGCCAAAGATGAAGTCTTCCGAAGCTTCAAAGACAAAGTCTTCCGAAGCTCAACTCTTGAAGAGAGATTTCTTCCGAAGAATTTTAACAACATGCTTTATCTGATGTACTTTTCCATAAAACTGGACGCCTTTCCACCGAAACTCTGTAAAGTCACCAACTTACATGAGTTGGTGAAAAGGTCCATGCTTTTGGTAATGGTACATTAAGGTCTTGAGTCTGTAAACTTTCTACTTCATGTACTTTATACTTTTTGTAATAAATAAGGATGTGAGCTATGGCATGACATAGTCACAAAGTCAAAAAGGCAATTTACCTTTTTGACTCTACAATTGATTTTGTTTTATGTCTAGTCAATTGTATCCAGCTGGCTTTCATAGTATGGCCGGCTGTATGATGTAGTACAAGTATCTCATGTTCTTGTAACTTTATCTTTATGCTTTGTAACACTTGTAATAGAACACTGAGAAAGCAATATACTATAATCTTGAGAACCATCTCCTTATGTATCTTGCTCTTGTGTTCTGTCTCTTAATTACTTGTGTTCTTAGTGTCTTTACTTGTGGTTAATCCAGTTCACTGTTTGATTAAGTTTAGTTACCCTCCTCTTTGTGTTGTTGTGTTGTATTTGGCTACCCTTCAATGGTCCTACAAATCTTGTGCAAGTGGGAGATTGTTGGATTCTTTATGCCCAAGACACGTAGAACATTGATGTGGTTAGTATATTATGATCCAAGTCAGGTCATACCCAATAACAAGCTTAGCAAACACCAATATATATATATATATATATATATATATATAATATATATATATATATATATATATATATATATATTTAATTGATGATATGATCATGCAAACAAATAATTACACCAATTTACAAAAAGTGGGTTTTCTAAATAAATTGCATATGAGATGGAACAAATTATAAGATTATTTTGTTCATGGGTATTATTTGTAATGTTGTTTAAGTTGGTTAAATAACAGCAAATAATATAGAGTGTATGAGTTATACAATTAAGGGTTAATTATATAACTAAAATTAGTTACTATTTACTATTAAAAAGGTGGTGATTTAAAATTGGGGGGGGGGGGAACCCAATTTTAAGGGGATTTCGGCCGCCCCCTTTGTTGGTTGTTGGTTCACTGTTATGTCTTTGAACTAGACACTCTTGAGAAGACACACACTCAACCTCTCACTCTCTCCTGCAACCAAAAATTACAAGAACTAAACTCTCTCTTTTGGAAGAGAGATTCACGGTTGAAAGATGTTTTGGTAGGACCGTTTTCGGTACGGAGTACTAACTGATTTACGTGCGTACCAAAAAAAATAGTTCTGAATCCTATTTGATTGGCGATCCAATAAGTGAGAACGCAAGTATAATCAATCCAAGAATGAAACTAAACGTTAAGAACGATAGTAGAATGATTTACTGCGATCTATGAACTTGAAACAAGTGTTCTAGGGTCTCTGGATGGCTAGGGTACGCTTTAGTGTGTAGGGATTCCAATTGTTATGTTTTTCCACGAATTAAATGGTATTTATAGGTCAGGGTTTTCCATTCGTACGACTGAATCATTCGCATGGTTCAGTCGTGCGATTGAAGCATGCGGTTGATCTATCCGTATGACTGAAGATTTAGTCGTTCGACTAAGTTAATCTCATGTTACAATCGTGCAACTGATCCAGTCTCCTGGTTCAGTCCTGTTACATGAAAGACATTTTACATTAAGCTCATAAACTAGGTACACATGTATCTACAAACTCCCCTTGACCTAGTTTACTCTATTGTCTAACATTCTTCATCAGCTCTTCATACTTCTTGTACTTCTCCTCCCTTGTAACTCTTGCATGTATTTCGAATGCAAAGCAGAGTCTTATCATGTTTTAGAATTGGAGGGCTTGTACAATGTCTTGCGCGTCATAGAACAGTGGCCACTTGTATAAAGTGTAGACATCATCAGAAGACAAGTTAGTTACCCACATTGGTCAAATACCCTGATAGTTTCCATATTTCCATCTCTGTTCAGAACTATGACCGCCTCACCTGTTCTCCAGTCATAGTACCACCACTTGAAGTGTGGAGTGAAGTCCTGTGGCATTTCCCTTAGAGGATTCTTGACATCGTGCGTGGAGGACTCCACTTCAACACTATTTTTTGGCTTTCCAGTAATGGCATAAACTTCAGACCTTCTGATATACCTCGTCGGTTGTTGAGGTTTAAAGTTGACCCACCTGGTGTGGTACTCTATTTACAAAGTAGCTTCAAACCAGCCTGACATCTTTCTTGGGTCAGCATATAATAGCTTCAGTTTGGCCAGCTGGTTGAGCTCAAAACCAGGTAGAGTCTTTAGATCATATGGAAATCTAAAGTACTCTATACCCTTCTCCCTCTTGATAGCATAAACATTAAGATCATCAAAATATGCCCATGACATGATCTTTCCTGACACCTTCAGATGCTTCTTCACTTTGTAGAGCTTGGTGTAGGCACTCGGCTTTGGTGCACTGCGTTGGGCTCTGATCTCTGCAAAACATGCCACCCATTCAGCCTTTTTTATGTTGACATCGGCGTCCGAGGCTTAGGCTTGATCCTTATTCTTCTCCGAATCTTGCTCTCCATCTTATCCAGTGTTTCAAATGTATCATTGACAAGAGTGTCACCCAGATTGGGGACTACATTTCTCCTCGTTGTCAGCATACTCTGGATAATGCTGGGCTATGACGTCTTCAATCTCTATCTCGTCCACATCATTAAGCTCATCATCACTATCCATGTCAACTGTAGGAGCATCCTTCACTATTTCATCTGGATTCAGTCGGAATACTTCAGCTAGTTGCTCATCAGTAAGGTCATGAATTATTTCTCCTTCTTCAGGAGTATAACTCACAGACCTCCTAACAATCCCTTGCAAATCAAGTATCATTGTCAGTTGAGACTTGATTTGCTGAAGGGGAGCAACATCATACTCATCATGCTGAGATGAATGATCTGCTTGATTTAAACACTTAAATACATCAACCATTAGTCACTAATCAAGACAGTAAAACATTATCTAAATATAAACATTTTGAACATGAGTGTAATACATTATTCAATTACACATGATTTAAAATTACATAAACATCTAGGCATTATGTTTGTCCTGAATCAGGTGCTCTTCTGCAGTCGGGGCTGAGGTCAAGGCACCCTGATCTTGATTCTTCTTGGTCCGCCTCTCACTAGCTTGTGTGGTACCCGATGCAGATGCATCACCTTCATCTTTATGATCTCCTCCATCTCCTGCACCTTCATCATCCCCTCCCTCTGTTTCATCCTCATCATCATCCTCTTCATCATCATCCTCATCATCATCATCATCATCACCATCGTCATCACCATCCCTTTCTCTTATCTTCAGAGGCTCATCCTTGTTCCTTTAAGCTTGAGCATGATGGTCTTTTTGGCAGCCTCCAACTCCTCTATCTTCTTTGTTGATAGAACTTTATGCTCCTAGAGTTGGGCAATCTCTTGACTTTGAGCAATCATCTGCTGAGCCTGATCCTCTATTAGCTGGGCCTGCTAAGCAATCTGCTATGCTTGGGCTGTGTTCTACTCCACAAGCTGTTTGATTTGTGTAGCTCTTTCCTTATCTGTAGCCCACAGCTTCAGCACCATCCTGTTAAGTGCTGGCAGCTGATCCTCTACCCCAACAGAAAGTAGGGAGGATCCTGTAATGAATGGCTGGTGGGATGATGGTCCGGGATAGTGGCTGGTGGTAGTGGTGGTGGTTGTGGTGAATTTGGGTGGTGGTATATGTGTGGGTGGTGATGGGTAGGCTGTAGTGGTGGTGGAAGTAGTGTAGATAGGTGGTGGAGTGGCTGTGGTAGTGATGGTGGTTGAGGTGGTAGTAGTGGTGTGGTAGCTGTGGTGGAGGTGGAGGGGAGTGTGGTAGTGATAGGTGGTGTGGTAGTGGTGGTGGTAGCTGTAGTGGATGCGGTGGTGGCTATGGTTGTAGCAGAGATCGACGTAAACTTTGGTCTCTTCCCCTTCTTGCCATAGTGGTGAGCCATTCGCTTCTTCCTTTTGCCTTTAGGCACTGTGGCTCCCCCTCGGCTGCTGGGCAAGTCTGGGATATATGATGGATCTGTATCTGCAGCAACAGCATCCCCAGACTCCCCTTGGTGTCCACCAACCGCCCTTATACCTCTCTCTGTGGCTACGACCCGGCTCCCCACCGTTCGCACCAGAGTCTCTTCCTCAGACTCCTCCTCCTCCATCTGAAATTCAGGGTGAATAGGAGTTGGTTCGGTTCCACCCTAACCATCCCCTCCTTGATCACATCATGATCATCACCATCAGAGTAATTGGAGGGTAGAGCATCTGCTCTACATCCGAGTCACTGTCCTCATGAAGCCACTTTCGTCGAGCTGGGGCCACATAGTCTTCTCTAGCCAAATGCCCAAATAGCCTCTTTACAGGGGGCTTTACTTGCTTGCCCCTGTATACCTTCATTCTTCCAAGAGTGGTATCATCCATGATCTCGAGAGATACAACATCATGGCTCTCCTTAGTCAACAAAGGAAGCTTCTCGTCAATGATCATTTGTAGAAATCTCAGGTACATACAGAAGCCTTTCTTGCCTTTTGCCTCTATATTCTCGATCAAGTAGGAGAAAATCATGTTGGAGAAGCTGAAGGGGTGATTCAGTGCCACGTAGGCATTCTGGATTTGATCTGATAAATCATCAAATCCACCCCTTCGAGAAGCGATGCACTTCAGGATGACGTGAGCTAGGAACTTGAACTGGGGACACAAGTTGCTTTTATTGAGCACACCTGCATTGATGTCCCTAGTGTACCTCATCCGTAGGAAGCATCCCCTTACAATAAGAGGATGTAGTCTAGTGGGGTAAGCAACATCATCTCCAAAATCAAGAACACATCTCAGATCGGCTGCTGTGACCTCATCTCCTGGCCAAAGATGGTGCTATGTATACTATAGGGCTCAGTCGATCGGTCAAGGAAGCACCTTCCTAGAAGGCATGCTGTATCAACCTATAGGTTGTGCAGGTGTAGATATCACTCGATATATCGTTGATCTCCTTAGGAATGCAATAATACCAGCAAAGTCAGCAACATTCTTAGTGGTGGCATCCAAGTGAGCACAAATATTGTGCTTGGTGTTTATGATCCACCGATCTGCCATGAATCTGTTACACAAGACACATACATATTAGATCAGCACATAACAGTAGCCACTTCACTATAAACTGTTTGAGATCAGTCTGGTTTAATCATGTGATTGAACCATACGATTGAGCTCAGTCTGTTGATTTGGTATGCGACTGACTTCAAACGGGCGACTTAGCATGTGACTGGGTTCAGTCGGGCGATTGAGATCGCGATTGAGTTCAGTCGGGCGACTGAGCCTGTGACTGAGTTTAGTCGGGCGACTGAGCTCATATGCCACGTTCATTCGGCCGATTGAGTCATTTTTCCAGCTCAGTCATGTGATTGAAGTTCATCAGGGTGTCCATTCACATGACAGACTGTCTGTTCAATTCAAATTCAAATTTTAAGCAAAACTTAATGTTAGAGTTCGTGGTTTGGCTCATTAGTCTCACAAGTGACCGATAAACACCTAATAACTTTCAATTTCACAATATACTTAGTTTTATTAGTTTATTAGTCAAACTAAGTCTCAGTTCTATTTTAGGGCTGAATTCAGTCATTTAGGGCACAAATCGATTGACATTTGAGTAGATTGCACCGCACTGTACCTGTATAACACTGGCAATCGTCAGAACACAACAATTTGTAGTCAAGAAAGGTCAAATGAAAATCGGGCATAGTAACGGCACTATCGGGCGATTTTTGGGCAAATGAGGAGTGATGAACATATGCGTCCAAGTTTAGCCCTATTTATACTGAATCTGGTTTCAATCTGGCGACTGGATCCATTCGTTCTTTTCATTCGTACGATTGGATCTCAGTCGGGCGATTGGTTCAGTCTGTCACATTCAGTTGGGCGACTGGGTTTCAGTCAGGCGACTAACTCATTCGGTGAACCCCAGTAAGGAATGGTTCATACTCATGCTCCATTCGGTTGACAAGTTCATAAGTATGGTCCAATCATACGATTGGTCCATACTCATGGTCTAGTCGTGCAAATGGCCTCTACTTATGATTTTGACTTAATGAACATTTGACACATAATCTTTTTCTTATTGATACGACATTTTGCCCATTCGATCAACATAGACATGACCATTTCAACTTCAAAAACTTTTGATCACCTCAGACGTGATGCTTTTAACATTAGAAAACCCATTTTGGTCACCTCATACGTGACCCTTTTTTAATGATTAAGTTCCAGACATAATTTCAATACGTAGTCCGACTTTTAACAACTAGACTAACAAAATTAAACAAATGAAACTACTAGATCTAAAAAACAGAAGTAAAACATATTTTTGTAAGTTTTGTGTGAGGTGGAAATCCTAAGATAGATATTTAACAGATTTATTTCTTGAACAGGCAGTTTCAAGTTATTTTGACCACAAGTGGAGCGATTCATTATGGAATCATACAGGTAAATCAAATCATTCGGGACTTGTTATCAAAACCTTTTGATACTCGATTCTTGTTTTCATCGATAGTCATTAGAAAGTCTAGGAAATCATACTAGTACCACAAGATGCATACAATGGTGTTGACTTTCAAGAGTTGCAGCCATGATGATTGTCAGTATACTTGTCCTCTTAAATCCATACACAGACTTTTGACATAGATTGGTGATGGTTTAAGGTTTAATTATTTCAACAAGCATTTGTGAATCCCACACTTATATGGTAATCAACATTCCTCAGGATATTTTTGAGCGGTCTATGGGTAGTATTCAAGAAGAAACTATTCTAGAGCTTTCAAAGAGTTGCAAAGCCTCAGGTCAGTGCCACCGCACAACAGAGAGGCACAAACACCAATGCATTCTAGAATATTTAGGTTATGCTTATCCTCTGGTTAGTGCCACCGCACACAGAGAGGCACACAACCTATCTTCTTGTTTGAGCAATTTTATTATTTTTGCACTGATCGCACCAACAACATAGGTTATTATCTTGATTGCTTTTTGAATTTTTCATCATGTGCTTTGCTCATTTTATGGTCATCCGCACACATTCGTGGCATTTATTTTGCTCGTCACCCCTTATTGGAACTTTGTTGATTGTGTTAACCAGGGATAAGATGATAACCCACAACTTGTTGAACAACTTAGTTTGAGCTTGACATCACCAAAGAGGTCTACTTATCTATTGTATTGAATCTACTGACACATCATCAAATGGTCTAGCAACCTCTAGGTCTACTTTTTCTGTGTTACCTTAGTGGTAGCTAGTTTTACTATCATTTTTCTATTTATTTTTTTCTTAGACTTCTCAGACTTATACTTTGAATTTTGCATATTAAACAATTTCTTCTTTTAGTCCCAACTATTTGTTCCTATGTACTATCATTTTCCATAGTTATTGAATCGTATCATAGATACGATCTCATTTCTCTTAGCTTGCCTGTCCTCCTCCCTCGTTTTTTTATGTACTGAAATTAAATACAGCTTACCTATTCTCCCCCTAAAATTCTAAAGACCAAAAATTTTTGTTTTTAGGATTTTAATAGGCTAAGAAACATAAATAAAATAAAAACAAAATAAAATAAAATCAAAAGTAAATAAAATCTACTTGTCGACTGAGTACTGTCATCTTCGGAAATCACATCACTTTTCTTTTTAATGGTGTTGACCTCTAACAGATATAGAAAACGTGATTTATCAAAGGCTTTTGTGTAGAGGTCAGCGCGTTGAAAATCTGTATTAATTCTAACAACATCGATTAAATTCTTTTCAAAACAATCACATATAAAGTGATATTTAATGCCGATGTGTTTAGTCTTAGGATGTTGGACCAGATTTTTAGTTATGGCTATAGCAGCAGAATTATCAACAAATATAGGAGTATTAGAGAATTTCAAATCGCAGTCCCACATTTGCTGTTGAACCTAGATGATTGGAGAACAGCAGCTTGCCACAGCAACATATTCAAGTTCACAGTTGACAGGGCAACTGATGTCTGCTTCTTACACTGCCATGTGACTAATCTTCTCCCAAAGAATTGACATCCTGCTGATGTTGACGTGTAGTTCATTTTGCACCCGCCGTAATCCGAGTCACTATATGCTGTAAGCTCGAATTCATCATCATGAGGATACCACAACCCGAGTGTGGGGTACCCTTCAGATAACGAAATATCCGTTTGACTCTAATTAGATGATTGACTTTTGGTTTCGCCTGATATCTTGAGCAGAGACATGTTGCGTACATGATGTTAGGTCGTGAGGAAGTGAGATACATGAGAGATCCAATCATGCTTCGGTACATGGTAGCATCCACCAGATCACCATCTTGTCGGGCGCTATATCATGGTTTGTAGCAAGTGGAGTCCCAGCTGTAGAAGCATTCTCCATATCAAACCGACTGAGAGTATCACCTACATACTTTGTCTGATGTAGAAATATCCCCTGCGGTGTCTCATCAACCTGTAACCCGAGAAAGAATTCATCTCTCCCATGGCACTCATCTTAAACACAGCCTTCATTACCGCTTCAAATTCTTTACATAAGTCTTCATTCTTGGAACCAAAGATTATGTCATCAACATAGATCTATACAAGCAGTAAGTCACCATCCTTCTCTTTGATAAACAATGTACAATCAATCACTCCTCTTTGAAACCCGTGTTTCACAAGATGAGTTGAGAGTTTCTCATACCAGGCTTTGGGGGCTTGATGAAGCCCATATAAATCCTTGTCCAGTTTGTAAACTCTGTCCCGATGATACGGATCCTCAAATCCCTCGGTTTGACTGACATACACTATTTCTCGAATTTCACCATGAAGGAATGCACTTTTCACATCGAGCTGATAGACTTTAATCTTCATATACGATGCATAGGCTAGGAAGATACAGATTGCTTCCATTCTTTCCACATGTGCACACATTTTGTTGTAATCGATTCCCTCGACTTGTCAAAATCCTTGAACTACAAGTCGAGCCTTGTTTCTGATAATGACCCCTTGGTCATCCTTCTTGCATTTTAAGACCCATTTAATGCCAATGACCTTAGCACCTTTAGCTCTATCCACCAGAGTCCACACACCTAACTTCTTGAATTAAATAAGCTCTTCTTGTATGGCACTCACCCAATCTTCATTGTTTAAGGCATCATTTACATATTTTGGCTCAAATTAAGACACAAACATCGATAAGCACCGTCGTGAAGGTAGCCTTTTTCCATGACTAAGGCATAATCAGTTGAATATAGTTGATTTCTTGTCTGTACTCCTGATTATACATCCCCTATGACATTTTCCAGAGGATGATAAACATTTAGACGAGATCCAGTAGTGGTGGGTATAACTACCTCATCATCCAGATTGTGTACCACAGGTTCAGTATCTGAGGCAGTGGGAGTATGGGTTTCCGAAGTGTCAGAAGCATCAACATCTAATGCGTGTGTACTTGTAGTAGTTGGAACCTGTTCCTCTTGATCCACCTGAACATTTTCCACTTCTTCATTGTCAGAAGAGGAGTCACTTACTTCCAGTGCTCCCCCTGAGTTACTAGAAGACTAGCCTTGGGAGCCGGATGTTATTGAGTCTAGGGGTGGTGTGTTTAAGACCTCATACATCCTCTTCAGAAGTGGAGAGAGGATGTTGAAGGACTTAAAGAATCCATCATAATTGAAAAAGAATGCGGGTCCTTTTCCAGCTTAGGGGGTGGTGTAGCTCTGAACGTCCACGTTACACCACACTTCTACTTGACCCGTTGAGTTATTGTAAACTCTCTTATTCGGTATGTTGTATCCTAAGAAAATTCCTTCTTCAACCTTCTCACTAAACTTTCCTTCCTGAGTTTTCTTTGAAAGGGTGCAAGGAGTGCCAAATGGTTCGAGGTACTATAGATTTGGCTTACGTCGTTGAAGTAGCTCGTAACATGTCTTACCATGAAGTTTTACCACCAGGATTCGATTAAAGTGTAACATGCATGGGCAACTACCTTATTCCAAAATTGGATGGGAAGTTTCAAGTCTGCTAGCATTGTCCTTGCTGTCTCTATCAAGCTGCGGTTCTTTCTCTCAGCAACACCGTTCATTTATGGGGTGTAGGTAGAGGTGAACTGGTGCACAATTCCCTTTTCTTTGCAGAAAGCCTCCATCCACTGATTCTTGAACTAGGTACCATTGTCTGAGCGTACTTGTCTTACCTTCAGCTTGTAGAAAGACTCTAAAGGAGTTACTAACTCTTTGAATGACTCAAATGTCTCAGATTTAGATTTCAGAAAATTACCCAAGAGAATCTTGAGTAGTCATCTGTAACTACATAATAGTACAAGTCACCGGCGATGCTCCTTGTACTGACTAGACCAAACAGATCCATGTGAAGAAGCTCAAGAGGCAGTTCTATGGGATGAACTCTCTTTGCCTTATGAGACTTCTTAGTTTGTTTGCCTTTTTTGTAGGCGACACAAAATCCGGTAGTTGGAAGTTTTTGACGTTTACTCCTCACACTAGATCATTCAAGATCAAGTGGTTCATCTTCCGTGGATTGATGTGTCCCATTCTCCTATGCTAGGAGATTGAATCCTTTTCAGTAGCCTTGGACAAGAAGCACTGAACTTGATGATCCGTTGTGGAGGCCTTTGAAAGATCCAAGACATAAAGGTCGTTTTATCTTGAAGCTGACATTAAGACTTGGTCCTCCGGGATCACGTAGCCCTTTTTCAGAACATAGCATTTCTTGTTGTCAAATACTACTTTAAATCCTTTGTCATAGATCTGGGAGACAGAAAGCGAATTTTTTGAAGTTGTTGAACATAGTTTACCTTGTCAAACTTCACTTTCTGATTCCCCACTTCCCCTTGAGCTGTGATGTAACCTCCTTTGTTCCAGCAAATGAAACATGACTTCCTTTTATTTGTTTGACGTTTGACAGGAGTGTCCAGTTCCCAGTCATGTGCCTAGATGCTCGCTATCTACAATCCAAGTGTTTGTTTCAGCACTATAGCAACTCCCTTGCACATTCAATGGAAAACATTAGTTGAGGTTAGAGACCCAAGCCTTAAGTAGCTTGGGTGACCCGAAAGAATCACATATCATAAATTCCACCCACTGTCCATTTGAGGGTGAGGGAAGATCATTCTGTTTCTTGTTCTCATTATGAGACATTGAACTAGACTTTTCTTTCCATAAGCCAGTTTTGTGTAAGGCCTGTTTGTGATAACAGACGATTGGCTTATGGTTTGAACTTTATGTTCACTAACTCTTCTTGGTGGAGTCAGGAGCTCCTTTTAGAATAGCTGGGTTTAGGATCATGAAGTTCAACTTTCTTCCTAGGTGTATGATAGTAAGGACATTTAGACGCAATGTGTCCATACTTTCCACAGTTGTAGCAAGATCTACTTTCGACATGCTGGTATGGCTGTTTATGTGGAGAAGTGTGTGACACTCATGTGACTTTAATTTGGTTGAGTTTTGACACTTCTTTTTTATGTGTTTTATCTTGTTTAACAAAATTAATTGTTTGAACTTTCTTAATCTTTACTCTTTTGTTTATCCGAACTTAGACATGATACACGTGTTTGGTTAACTTGTTTAGTCTTTTTGGGTTCTGAAGTAGATGTATTTGAACCAGACTTCACCCTTAACCTTCTCAATTTGTTCATCCAGATTACAATAGGCATTTTACGTTTTGACTTCAAAGTGGTCTCCTTTTGTTTAGTGACAGATTCAATTGGTTTACTTGTGGAATCTGGATCACTTACAAGAGGAGTGGACACCACATGATCCTTGATTGGGTTGTTATTAATTGGTTTGCTTTTAGCATTCAACAGGTCTTATGTGGTGGTGGTACCACTTTGTAACTCAACCCCTCCCCATTGTTTCGTTCTCTCACTAAGTGCTGGACTATGTGAGAAGAACTAGTCCAACTATACAGTTTTTGTTTTAATGAATTTACTTCGACTTTCAAAACTGCTTCATGTTTCTTAGCTTCTTCTAGGGTGTTTAGATAGAACTTAATGCCACTAGCTTCGTTAAAAGCCACAACTTCAGTTTCCCTAAGTTGTTTATTTAACAGTTCTATTTTCTCTTTGTAACTGTGCTCATTTAATTTTAAAATACGATTTGCTTCAGCGCACAGTTGTAAGTCCTTTACTAGGCTATCATTGTAATCTAATAACCTAGCAAATTTAAAATCTATGCTTTCCCTAATTTATTACAATCAGAACAAGCATGATTATTGAAAAGTTGGTTAGTGGAACTTACCTGAGAAAGTTTAGTTGAATCAGCCATCATAGTAGAGTTTGACTTTTCTGGTGCAGGTGATTCTGGACATGTTGAACTTTGGCCTTCATCATTCATGTGATTTACCATATTTGCAGTTTCTTCATTTTTGACATCGCGAGTTTCACTGCTATATCACCTTCGCTTGCAGAATCGTCATCCAAATCCTCAATGCATGCAATGTTGGATTCTCCCGGAGAAACAAATCGAAAGCTCCATCTTGCCCTTTGTCATCATGAGCCGTCAAGGCTTTAGGATCCTTGATTGATAATGCAGGACTACTTGTGGGTTTATCTTGATGATTGAAGGATGAGAACGGATTACCATTTCCTGTCTTCTTGGGCTTCACACACTCACGCTTGAAATGTCCCTTCTCACCACAGTTAAAACAGGTCACTTTGGTTTGGTCAAACCAAAGGTTGTATCCTTTGTGGCAATCAAGTTCTGTCCAGTCTTTTTAACAAACTTCTTAGCCCTCCGAATAGCACTTGCCAATGCCTACATGATATCCATTCTTTTCAACTCAGTCTCATCTACTTGTTCGTAGTCTTCATCTGCCAAATGGCAGTTTCCAATCTTCCTAGCAACTAGATCGCCATATGAATGAACGATAGCTGCTAGGAGATCCATATGCTCCTTTTCTACCTCTACAGTCATATTACTGAGATTCTCAGTCTTCAATCTAGTAGCATTGGTTTCAGGTGGTGCTATGTGTTGGGTGCACAATGACCCTGACGTGTCAGATCCTGAATTAGTTGCTTGAGACGGAGCGGCTGAACTAGATACGAACGCCATTTGAAGTGGTGCTCCAGACTTTTTGCTTGAGGAGTGGAGTTGTAAAGGGACGAGTTTAGATCATATGATTCCTTTTGAGACCTGTACTTCATCCTCAACTCTTCCTCTCAGCTTCAGAATGAAATTGTTGATATCCAACTTCGCCAGCATATCATTCTGCCTGAGGTTTGACACAAAAGAAACCCATTTTTCTGGCAATCCATCTACAAAATTCGATACCTTGTCTTCCATGGACGTAATAACTCCATAAGTGTGCAACTCACTCATCAAGTGGTAGAACGGTCGATGACGTCATCCAAGCTCTCCTTTCCCATCGACAAGAAGTTATCAAACTCCTTTTTCAACGCTTTAGCCTTTAGAGCTTTTAATGAGGCATTCCCTTCATACCGTTTTTCCCGAGCATCCCATAGCTTCTTTGCTTGCTTGTTTTCAGAGAACTAATGGATCATATCCTTAGGAATAGCCTGAGTTAACAGAGCGTACACCTTCTTCTCTGCATTGTACTTTACCTTTTTTCCATCAGTCATCCCTCCTAAGGTAAGTTTAACTCCATCTGCACAGACTGACATGCTATACCTTGTCTTTATTGATTCCCATAGATTTGGGTCTACACCATTTAGGTAGATCTTGAACCTTTGCTTCCATTGTGGGTAAACATCTAACATTATCAGCGTAGGAGGCTTATTGTGATCCCCCACTTCATTTTCTAGAAGCAGTAGATTCTGAATCCGTGAATCCCTACCTGCGGTGAATGCTGAATACCGATCTTCCATTGCTATTAGTTTTTGATTTTAAACAAAAATTTTGTACTTGTGTGAATGAAAGAGTGCGATTGGGCTATTCGTGCGATTGAACAATGCGAATGGCTTAATCGTGCGATTGAACAAATGCGGATGGCTCAATCGTGCGATTGGACAGGTACGGATGAACAATGCGAATAAGGTGTTCAGTCATACGAATGGATGAACGACTGAGTGCAATCGTATGTATGGGAGGTGCTTATGAGTCCAGTCGTGCGATTGAGTCAATCGTGCGACTGAAGCTACTGGTTTTTGAAAATTCGAGGGTTTTAGGTACTTTGACGCAAAAACAAGAATTTTTCACTAACCCTAATTGCCGTATGCCAGAAAAACGTTAACTCTTTTACCTGGAGACATCGAAAACACCGTTTCACACAAAAAGATTGTGTTTTTGAGTGGAAAAAACGAAATTTTTATATCAAAATCGATTGAATCACATGCAAATCAAGAGCCAAAGCTTTGATACCACTTGTTAGGACCGTTTTCGGTATGGAGTACTAACTGATTTACGTGTGTACTAAACCAAATAGTGTGGAATCCTATTTGATTGGCGATCCAATCAGTGAGAACGCAAGTATAATCAATCCAAGAATGAAACTAAACGTTAAGAACGATAGTAGAATGATTTACTGCGTTCTATGAACTTGGAACAGGTGTTTGAGGGTCTCTGGACGGCTAGGGTACGATTTAGTGCATAGGGATTCCAATTGTTACATTTTTCCACGAACTAAGTGGTATTTATAGGTTAGGGTTTCCATTCGTACGACTGAATCAGTCGCATGGTTCAGTCGTGCGATTGAAGCATGCGGTTGATCCATCCGCACGACTGAAGATTCAGTCATGCGACTGAGTCAATCTCATGTTATAATCGTGCGACTGATCCAGTCTCCTGGTTCAGTCGTGCGACTGGTTCAGTCGTGCGACTGGTTCATTAGCATGAAGTATTCATGCGTATGGTCCATTAGCATGGTCCATTTGCATGAGAACTTCACACGATTAAGTTTAAGCACGTTTCTCAATCATTATTGACTAAGAACTATGTAAACAACCACAAACCTATATAGTTAGTTCAATATGCATTAACACACAATAATCAATGAAATATTAATCATTATAAGCATCACAAACACATTATATTTCATTCATACACATTCTGTACATATATGTAAGACATGAAAGACATTTTACGTTAAGCTCAAAACTAGGTACACATGTATCTACATGTTTCAGCAGCTTCTTTGGTTTGTCTTTGGTGTACAAATCCTAGCAACAAGGTGCTTTGCTTGATGCTTGTGGGTATGGAATCTTGAGGACACCTCTTCTTGGTGTTTAGGTCGTTCAAGAACATTAGCATCTTCATCCAATCACACGTTTTGACAGCCCTATAAAGGTAGTTTCATATGTGTTGTTTTGGTGTTATTTCATTTTGATAGCTAGTTGATTCACATATACCTGATCCTATGTTCTTAGGTTTGTTATTGGTAAGTATTATGCCTTAATTTTCAGTTTAGAAAACATAATATTAAGGTTTCATTCCGCTGCGTTTTTCATGTTTAAATGGTTAAACAACTTTGATAATGGTCTAACAAACCCAACAAATCTCTCATCTCTGATATTAAAAAACTACATGGTGAAAAGTACACTCTTGCAGCTGAGAATGAGCAACTAACTGAAAAGCTAGCTCAACCAAAAGCTGAACAAACACTAACTGAAGTGAAACTTGAAAAGTTTCAATTGTCTTCCGTCAAGCTGCAAAAGATGCTTAACTCACAAAAGGATCCCAAGGATATGGCTGGGATTGGGTATAACTCTTGTCCTCCACCCTACAATGATAACTACACTATCATGCCTAAATCTGTTACACTCAAAGAGCAAATTAAACCTAATACTATTGAACCAAAAACAATAGTAAAACAAGTCACAAATCCTCAAAACAAACCAAATGTTTACATTGAAACAAATGAGGAGAAAATCAAATTAGGTCACCCAATTAAAATCAAGGAGTGTTCAGACAAGACAGTGAATGTCATTAAACCAACAAGCCCAATCAAGGGCATTGTCCCCTTTATGAAATTTATACTGCTATTTCAAAAGGAAAGAAGAAAACTATGAAGTTAGTGAAACCTTCTGCTGAAAGCAGTTCTGATAATGAGATTAAATCTCCAAAAAATTCAAGCAAATCAAACAAGGCTTCACTGCAAAAGAAACACAAAAGCTCACTAATTTCAAAAACAAAAATTGAGTCAGACCCTCAATCATCAAAATCAAGACAAGGAGTAGGTTTTGACATATGTAATAGGGAGCATGTTGATCAGTTTGAGCAAGAAGTAAAGAATGGGTTGAGGAAACAAAAATAGTATAAAACAGTCAACAAAAGTAGTGTTGTGAAGCAAACTACTAAAAAGGCTGATTTTGATTCCTCCCCTAAACCAAGATTGTGACTTAGTTGAGAATGGGTCAATCAACTAAGTCTGCTAAAGCAAAATCGGATTCAAGAAATAAACACATGTATTATGACATACGTGACATGTTAATGACAGAACAGAAGAGTGCTTTTTCAATCAATAATGCTCTATCTATGACATGAACAATCATTCCACTAAAAACTGCTATTTCAATAAATACTGTTCAGTTTGTGATATGAACAATCATAATAGATCTGATTGTTACTTCAATCAAAAGGGATTGAGAATTCTCCAAAACAAACCCATCTCAACAACATCATTTGTGAAACCCACTTTCAGAATTCATTTTCATAACAATCAATCTAGGATGTCTAGATCATATAATGAAAGGAGTAACATGAAAGAATTATGGACGATTCAAAGAAACAAACATCACAACATCAGGCAAACGTATGATTTCCTAAACCAGAAATGATGTTTGATGATAAAAACAGTTCAAATTTCTTCAAAGAAATAAGGATCAAAGGTTTTATTACTCCTCTGACTCTTTAGTTGATCCTGATAGATGACACAATCACAATATCATCAAAAATCTCCCAGGACACCTCTCTCTAAGTCACAATCTAGAGGAAAGCATCAAGAGGTCACCATCATGGATAGAAACGGGAAACCCAATACCATTATGGCTTGGGTTCCATAATCTAATTAGTTCTTCTGTAGATCGTTATAGGTCATTCTTATAGGTCCAATAGCTTATGGTACATGGATAGTGGATGCTCTCGACATATGACTGGAGATCGTTCCATCCTTCATGACTTCAAGCATATACAAGAACTACTCTTGCATTCGGATGAGATTCACAAGGTGGAAAAATTACTGGTGAAGGATCAGTGACAAATGGGAGAGAAGCTTTGATAGAGTGAACTACTATGAACAACTGAACTTCAACCTTCTAAGCGTGTCTTAGATCTATGACAAGAAATATTCAACTCACTTTACCGACACTCATTGCTATATTCTGAAACCAGGATTTCAGATTTCTAAAGAATGGGTTGTCCTAAAGACTCCGAGGAAGAATAACACCAATGTCTTAAACCAGAATTCTACGACACCCATAGAAGAGACATGTCTTCTGTCTAAAGCATCATCTGATGAGTCTCAGCTTTGGCACAGACGCTTGGGGCACAAAAACTTTAAAAACATGAAAAGATTGGTCAAAGGAAACCATGTCATTGGTCTTCCCTAAAGAGAATTTCATTTTGTTGATCACTGTTCAACATGCCTCAATGTAAAACAACATAAATCTTCTCATAAACCAAAGCTGGTAAACACAAACAATACTCCACTAAACCTACTAATATGTATCTGTTTGAACCAACTCATGTTAGAGTATGTGGAAAGAAACAATATTGTTTGGTGATCATTGATGACTTTTCAAGATTTACATGGGTTTTCTTCTTACTTCATAAAAATGAAACATCCCAGATAACAAAAGACTTTATCACAAAAATTGAAAACCAACTTGATCATAAGTCAAATCAATAAGAAGTGATGATGGAACTGAGTTTAAAAATGAAGAGATGAGTTCATTTTGTGCAACTAAAGGCATCACTCATCTCAGTGCAGCTAGAACTTCTCAAGAAAATTGGGTAGCTGAAAGGAGAAATAGAACACTGATTGAAGCAGCAAGAACCATACTAGTCGATGCTAAACTACCAGTTACCTTCTAGGCAGAGGCAGTTAACACATCGTGCTTTGTGCAAAATCGAACTCTGATTATAAAGGAAAGCAACATGACTCCATATGAACTATTGTTTCATAAAAAAACCTTTTATTGAATTTTTTAAGTCATTTGGTAGTCCTGTCTCAATATTAAACACCCAAGACTATTTGGGAAAATTTTCATCTAAGTCTGATGAAGGATTTGTAACACCCGGTTATTTTTAAAGTCAAAGAAAGAAAGAATAAAGTGAAGAAAAAGAAAGAAAAGATATTTACCCAAGTTGAGGGGTAAAAAGTGTCAAAAAGACAAAAAGGTTTGAAAGTGGGTGTAAAGTGGGCATGGCAGCCCACTCTACTCTTACAACATTCAGATCTGCGATTTTTAGAGAGAGAGGTAGAAAAGAGCAGAGCTCTCGGGTCTGAAGAAGAACAAGCTAAAAATTCAAATTCAATGTAACAATTCATGGTTTTTAAGTGTTCTTAACTGGCCTTGCCTCGGTTGTATGCTTATGTGTGTTTGTATGTTCGGTTGTGTGTGTTTTTAGTGGGGTTCTAGGTGGTTGAACTCAATTGCAAACGAGTTTGGAAGAAGTCATATTCAAGAGCTATAAAGGTGAGTTCTAGAACCCCTCTTTTACTGATTTTTGATGGATTTTGGGGCTGGAAATGCATGAATGTATGCTTTTATAAATCTGGTTTTATACCTGTATGTTTGTATGTGTGTATGTTGTTGTTATGGTGTGATTTTGGTCTGTTTTCTTGTTTTATGATGTTATGGTTGTGTTCCTAAGGCTTAGAATGTAAGAATTAAGCTTAGAACATGAAAGATGAGATTTGGGGACTGAATCTGATGAATAGTGTGCCCTAGGCTGCTCATACGCCCAAACTTTAGTTCATACGCCAAAGTTTAGAAAAACTACATAAGTGTTGACAAATGCGGATGAAAGTCAATGCGGATGAGGAAAGTCAATGCGGATGAGGAAAGTCAATGCGGATGAGTAAGTTCATGCGGATGAGTAAGTTATTGCGACTGAACAAATGCGGATGAGGAAATGCGGATGATCATTGACAAACGCGGATGAGTAAAGTCAATGCAGATGAGAAAGTCTAAGTAAACAAATGCGGATGAGGAAATGCGGATGAGCATTGACAAATGCGGATGAGTAAAGTCAATGAGGATAAGAAAGTCTAAGTAAACAAATGTGGATGAGGAAATGCGGATGGACATTGACAAATGCGGATGAGTAAAGTCAATGCGGATGCGAAAGTCTAAGTGAACAAATGCGGATGAGTAGAGTCAATGCGGATGAACAAATGCAGATAAGTAAAAGAAATGTGGATGAACAAAAAGAAATGCGGATGAAGACTTAGAATATTTTTTGACTTTCTAGGGAAAAAGTGAAATTTAGTCTTTGACTTGGGAGGTTCCAGGGGGCTATGTAAGTTGACTTTATGAGGTCATAGATGTTATGATGGGCATGTTATGATCTATGATTGATACTTATGCATGATGGTATGTATGATGGTATGTATGATGCATGTTATGTATGTATGATGCCCTGTATGATGATGTTGACTGTGTATGATGATGTTCCTTACATTATATGTTTATTTTCCCATGGCTTTACATTGAATGTTAATGAATGAAATGAAAGTATTATGTAACGTAAAGTGAAAGATAATGAAAAGTGGAACAAAATGAATGAATGCATGCATTAATGACAGAATGAAAGTATAAAACGCTTGCAAGCATATGAATGGAAGTTCACACCCAATGAGGGGTGTTAGCTCAACCATGTACGGATTAGCTTCCCCATGAAGATGCACACTGAGGCTTAATCCATGTGATTGAGCATATGTACGGAGGTTCACACCAATGAGGAGTGTTAGCTTAACTGTGTGCGGGTTAAGTACCCCATGAGGATGCACGCATGGGTTCAATCTTTGTGATTGAACATATGAATGGGGTCCTTGTCGCTTAACCCTAGATGAATTGCTTGGTGCTCTAGAGGGGGGTTAAGCACATGATAGGACCTAGATGGAAACGAAAGACAATAAATGTACAAAATGAACGATGATGAAGATAATGATGATATTATCTATGTGTATGTATGATGTGTGATCACATACAAAAGTATAGAACAGTTTTGTTGGACCAAAAGAACCAATGAGCCAAGATCAGAAAACCTCTAAGTCCCACATGGTATCACAACAACTACTGAAAGCTTCATTAGTAGTTTGACAAGTGCTGAAGACTTCAACAGCTGAAGATCAAGTGCTGAAGACTTCAACAGCTGAAGAACTAAAGTGCTGAAGTACAACAGCTGAAGAACACAAGTACTGAAGCTGAACAGCTGAAGAACACAAGTGCTGAAGCTGAAAGACCAAAGTACTGAAGTACAACAACTGAAGAGTTTACAAGTGATGAAGATCAACAACTGATGTACAAAGTCAGAAGACAAAGACTGATAACATCAGCTGATGATATCTACTGAAGTCATCAGCTGATGAAACATCTGAAGTTCAAAGTCTGAAGATCAAGTACTGAAGCTTCAGTAGTTTGTCACAACTGCTGAGGAGTATTTCTTCAGTAGTTGTGATATCAGTAGTTTTATATTTTTAGTTCAGTAGTTTTGTAAAACGACTGAAGAGCTTGTTCTTCAGTCGTTGTAGTTTCAGTAGTTTTATGTTTTTCAGTAGTTATAACAACTGATAACACTTAGCATTTTTTGTAAGAAAATGTCAGCTGTTTTGACATCTTCAGTAGTTGTGTTTCAGTTGAAATAAATCTGTTAGATGTCACTATCAAGTGACATCAGCAGACGTCACATCTCTTATATAAGAGGTGTCGACCTAATTGTAATTGTGACATTTTGTTACCACGAAAGCGAATATTGAATGAAATATATTTGCAGATATTCTCTCTCTCTATAACTGTCTTTGTTCTTCATTGAATATCGTTCTGTTCTTGTGAATCGACTAATTCATTGTTTGAATTCCGCTGCAATACTCGTCAATCAATCAAACATAGATCACTGATCCTAACAAGTGGTATCAGAGCAGTTAATCATTGATCGATCTAACAATTGATCATTGAAACTGCTAATTGATATCTGTGTTTGATTGAATTAGCGTTTTGCAAGAACTGGTTATAGATTATTGAATTTCTGCCGCTTTCGTTCATTTTGAGATCTTTTGGTTCAATTGGTTGTTGCGTTTTTGTTCTAAATCTGTTTTAGCTTAACCGAATTTGATTGAATCCGAGATGACGACTCCTTCTAATGATCCTCACAATACCGGTTCCTCAACCAAGCCTCCGATGCTGGTTAGGACCGACTATAACATATGGCAACGAAGAATGCTTCATCATCTGTCTGTTAACAGTTCAGGTTGTTGGACATCTGTGGTACATGGACCACATAAGCCTATGGTGAACAATCCGGAAACCAATCAAATGGTTCCGAAGAAGAAGGAACAATACTCTGATGAAGATCGGAAACTATTTGAGATTGATGCTAAAGCCCATGGAATTCTGGCCATGGCACTGCCTAATGAAATCTATTCAGGGCTTATACATCATGAAACTGCTCATGATCTCTGGAATGCCCTGAAGGAACAATTCGGTGGCACAGATGAGGTCTTAGCAAACAATAGAGAAATCCTTGCCCAACAATATGAGACATTCTCTCATAGAAAGGGTGAGACACTGACTCAACAGTTTGAGTGTTTTTCCTACTTGATATCTGAGCTGAAAATGGGGAAACAGGAATACACCAATAGCCAGATGAACAACAGATTCCTCAGATCACTGCCTGAGAGATGGGACACATACACTATTGTCCTACGCTCAAGTGCAAATCTAGAAGGCCTATCTCTCACCCAACTTCATGGAAACTGCTTACATTTGAAAGAGAGATAGAGCAGAAGAGGAAACTGTCCTCATCAGGAAAGCTCACTGATGACTTTGTACCAGGCAACACTGCCTTGGTTGGTCATGAGTCAGAATATGGTGCATCTGAGAGCAATTATGATGAGCATATAGATTTTTCTTCAAAGTTTTCTGATCATGCATTTGTTGGTATTGAGAGTCATTCTGGCAGTAATAGTGATAATTTATGCTTATCATGGATGATCTGAAAGGAATAGCTGATGATGATCTAGAAGAGATGGATATTCTGAGCCAAATGGCACTGATTAATATCAGATCTCAAAAGTTCTATAAGAGAACTAGCAGGAAATTTCCTGGACTCTCTGGCAAAACCAAAGTTGGTTTTGACAAGAGTAAGTTGAGGTGTCACAAATGCCAAAGGCTAGGACACTTGGAAGAGAGTGTAGATCAACTGGATCTAACTCTTCTGCACCCTTTGTGACTTTTCCTAGTACTAGTTCACAAAACAGAGGGCAACACCCTACTGGTTCTGGTCATTATTCACATCCTAGATCTCCTGCATACTTTGTTACCCAGGGTCAAATGTCATATCCTTATCCCTGCTATTATGTGCCTCAACCAAATTCTGTTCAAGCTCCAATTGCACAACAACCACAAGCATTGCCTGAACCACAGCCTTCCCAATCTCATCAACAAACTCAACCTCAACAACACAGCTTCTTCACCCCAGGAGTTGTTGACTGGAGCAGTTTACCAGATGACATGTCTGGTCATGAACAACTGTTCTCAGGTGCTGGTCAACATGGTGGTGAAAGTCCATTTGGAAATCTAGCTCTTATGGCTTTGGATTCTGCTGATACTTCATCCTCTTATGCCTCGACACCAAAGGTATCACAGGTATCTTCTGAGGCAAAATCCAAATTATGTTCTGACACATGTATAGCAGCATTTGCATCTATTAGAGAAGCAAATGTAGCTTTAATCAACAAGAACATTGAGCTAGAACAAATAATTTCCAAAAACAAAGCTGAATTAGAGTCTGTGCTTAATGATAAAAATGATGAGATTTACAAACTGAAATGCCAATAACTGATGATAAGGCTAGGGAAGAGATACTTCTAGAGAAGTATAAAGATCTCAAAGAAACCCTTGCAGCTACCCAGGTAGAGTGTGATAGATGGGTACAATCATGCAAAGGTTTTGAAATGCTTCTTAGTAAGCAATCTGCTTCCAATGTGAAGTTTGGCATTGGTTACAATCACACTGCTCCACCTATAGATTTTACTCCATGAGCAGAGGTAGAATCTGATGGTGAGAGTGATAACCAATCCATCTCATCATGTGATCTACTTTCTGATACAGCACAATCAGAAGTAGAAGTCAGCATCAAGCCCTCTCTGAACCTATCAGCTGATGTTGATGGTTCAAATGCTGACACTCACATGATCAATGAGTTGATCAACTCAGGAGTTAATTCTGAAAGTCCTGAAAGGACTAGAGAGCAGGATTTAACACCTGAAGTTCAAACTCCAACTGCTGTCAGTACTGAAGAGAAGAAAACTGTCAGTAGAAAGAGTTTGAAGACTATTAAAGAGGCAATCAAGAAAGCAAACAATGCTTCCAAAGCACTGAAGAACAAGTCTTCAGTTGCTTCACCCTCTTTAGTTGATGATCAACCTAAGATGAAGAAGAAACCATGTGAAGTATGTGGTTTGTTCAATCATCTTACAGATGATTGCTGGTACAAACGAGGTTCCAAACTCAAACAAAAAGAAGAAATTAAAGAGAAAATGGTAAAAATGAAAACTGAGTTTGAGACCACATTTGTATAAGCAACATCAAATCCTATAACCCTTAAGTCCTCAAAGAAATCCAAAAAGGAAGGGGTTAAACAGGTGACAGCTAAGAGTGCTCAGAAGAAGAAGGTGCAACATAGGAACTTATCAAACTCCACTGGCAATGTGTCTGATGAGCTGAAAGCTTTATCACAAAATCAGACACAGCTGGTTATGATGGTTCAACATCTGTTGGGTAGAGTTAACCAACTAGATGCTCCTATGTTGAAACCACAGAAAAGGAGATCCAAGCCAAAGGATTCCTCTTCTTCACCATCTTCTTCCTCTCAGGCTGTTGTTTCAATAATAACCTGTTAGTTACCATCTATGATGAGACTAGGCCCAAAACCAAAAAGGTTTGGGTCTCCAAAACTAACTGATTGTTATTATTGCAGGGTTCTCCAACATGCCAAAGTAGCATCTGGTATGTAGACAGTGGGGGATCTGCACATGACTGGGAACAACTCTCTTCTTCATGACTACTCTCAAGGAAAGAAGGGATTTGTTCTTTTGGCAATGATGCTAGGGGTTACATCATTGGTAATGGCTTTGTCTCCAATGGAGAAATCAAATTTGATGATGTTAATCATGTGGAAATCTCAAGTATAATCTCTTGAGTGTCAGTCAAATGTGTGATAAAGGCCATGTTGCTCTTTTCACAGTCAGACAGTAGGACCGTAGGATTCTGTCATCCAAAGTTTTGCACTTGATTGACAAGGTGTTGGATGATCACACTCTCTTGAGAGCCAACAGGACAGGAAGAGTGTATGCCTTAGATCTTTCCAAGAAAATAGATCTCAAAGGCAATCCTTGCCTATTTTCCAAAGCCTCTTCTCAAGAATCTAAACTGTGGCACATAAGGCTGGGTCATGTTAATTTCAAAAACATGAATCAGATTATCCACAATAGTTTGGTCAGAGGCTTACCAATAAAGGAGTTCCACTGTGATGAAACATGCACTGCTTGTTGAAAGGAAAACAACACAAAGTCTCCTCCTCCTATTGAAGAGCCTAAGTTCTTGCCTGCTTGCAATTACTGCATATGGATCTATTTGGTCCTATAGAGTGATGAGCATGGCAAAGAAGAAATACTGTCTGGTAATTGTGGATGATTACTCCAGATTTGTATGGACTTTCTTTCTACATTCAAAGGATGAGGTTGCTCAGAAGGTTATTAACTTTGTGTTGTATATTGAGAAGCAGTATTCCCTTCCAGTCAAGTGTATCAGGAGTGATTATGGAACTGAATTCAGAAATCATACACTTGATGACTTCTATCTCTCAAAGGGAATCAAAAGGCAGTTTAGCATCCCAAGGACTCCAGAACAAAATGGAGTAGTGGAGAGAAAGAACAGGACCCTCATTGAAGCTGCAAGGTCCATGCTGGCTGACTCTGGTTTGCCACTGACCTTTTGGGCTAAAGCTGTCAACACAGCTTGCTATGTGCAGAATAGAGTTCTAGTAAATCAGAGGTTGATAAAGACTCCATATGAAGTTCTCCATCATTTGGCTCCTCTAATTTCATTTTTCAAAGCATTTGGGTGTCCTTGTTTTATTCTCAACACAAAGATCAACTCCATAAATTTGATCCTAAGGTGGATGCTGGGTATTTTGTTGGTTATTCATCTACTTGCAAGGCATACAGAGTCTTCAACTGCAGAACAAAGATAGTTGAAGAGACTCTGCATGTGAAGTTTAATGAATCTCCTTTGGACAAGATTCCACAAAACCCTGTGGAGTTGTTTGATTTGGACATACTGCAATATGTTCCTTATCAACCTCCAGCTGTTGCAGATCCTGTGGCTCAATCATCTTCTGCAGCATGTCTTCCACCTGGTGGTATTGATGATGATGATGATAATATCAATACTCACCTATTCAAGTTTAGTGACCAACTGCCTGTGTCTGCTAAACTTGATGTTCCTGTAGCTTCAGCAGTTCCATCCACAACAAATGCTGATGAGATCTCTGTTTCCTCTACATTTTTGAGTTACCATCAAATTCTTGGTTTCAAGAGTCTACATCAACATCTGCTGCTGCTGAAGGTTCTACAAACACTTGCACAGATCTCATTGTTTATCAAGAACTGAAGAATCACCCCATGACTCAGATTATTGGTGATATCAATGCTGGTGTTTCAACCAGAAGTCAATTGTCTAACTTCTGCTTCTATGCTCTCTCATCAGTCAGCTAGAGCCAAAGAACTACCATGTTGCTTTGAGAGACAATGGATGGGTTGAAGCTATGCAGCTTGAGCTACTTCAGTTCAAGAAATAGCAAGTGTGGGAACTTGTTCCTCTTCCCCCAGGTAAGTGTGCAATAGGCACTAAATGGGTGTTTAGGAATAAAACGATGAAAATGGGCTTATTGTTAAGAACAAGGCTAGACTGGTTCTACAGGGGTTTTCACAAGAAGAAGGTATTGACTATGATGAAACCTTTGCCCCTGTAGCCAGACTAGAGGCAATCAGATTGTTCTTAGCCTATGCTGCATTCCACAATCTTAAAGTTTTTCAAATGGATGTTAAAAGTGCATTTATATGGTAAAATAAAGGAAGAAGTTTATGTGTGTCAACCACCAGGCTTTGAGGATAATAACACCTGAATTGGGTGTACAAACTTGATAAGGCTCTTTATGGGTTGAAACAAGCTCCTAGAGCCTGGTATGAGACACTCTCTACTTTTTTCTTAAGAATAATTTCACTAGAGGCTCCATTGATAAAAATTTGTTTATTAAGAAGGTGGATCAGCATAAGCTACTTGTTCAGATTTATGTTGATGATATTATTTTTGCATCCTCTGATCCCCAGTTGTGTGATGATTTTACAACATTGATGAAAAAGAGGTTTGAAATGAGTGCAATGGGAGAATTACAGTTCTTTCTAGGCTTGCAAATCAAACAAAAGGCTGATGGAACTTTTATTCATCAGTCAAAATATACAAAAGATCTTTTGAATAAGTTTGATTTACAAAACTGTAAGCCCTGTTCTACTCCCATGTGCAACACCACACAACTGGATGCTGATCAGAAAGGTAAAGCTGTTGTGATGAACGCTTTACAGATGTATGATTGGGTCCTTGATGTATCTAACAGCTTCTAGACCAGTTATTATGTTTGCTACATGTGTTTGTGCTAGATTTCAGGCTGCTCCTAAAGAGTCTCATTTGATTGCAGTCAAGAGAATCTTTAGATATTTGCAAGGTACACAATCTCTGGGTTTATGGTATTCCACTGGACACTCTTGCAAATTAGTTGCTTTTTCAGATAGTGACTATGCAGGTTGCAAGTTAACTAGAAAGTCAACTTCTGGTGGTTGTCAATTCCTAGGCAACTGTTTGATTTCTTGGCAGAGTAAGAAAAAAACATCTGTTGCTACATCAATTGCTGAGGCGAGTACATTGCTGCTGCAAGTTGCACCTCTCAGGTACTCTGGCTTCAGAACCAACTTTGGATTATGGCATTATAGAGACTAAGACTCCATTGCTAATGGATAGTGCTTCCGCTCTGTGTATTGTCAAAAATCCAGTCCAGCACTCTAGAACCAAACATATAGAGATCAGACATCATTTATTCGGGATTGCTTTGAAAAAGGTCTGATTGATCCTAAGTTTGTGCCTAGTGCTGATGAGCTTGCAGATATTTTTACTAAGCCTTTGGATAGTTCTACTTTCCAAAACCTTGTGTTAAGGCTTGGTATGCTGCAGCTAGAATAAGTGACAACTACTGATGATTTCAGTAGTAATTACTGATGATCATTGGTACCCATGTCACATATAAGTACTGATGAGTCCTTTTCCTTCAGTAGTTTTTATAACTACTGATGGCTAAATGCCTCACAAGTACTGAAGTACTTTATCTGTTCCAAACTACTGATGTAGTTAAAACTACTGATGTAGTTAAAACTACTGAAATCAGTATAAACAGATAAGTACTGATGTCCTATGAAACACCTGAAAAGCAGATGCAACGACTGATGAGTAAGTGTTGAGGATAGCATGAAACAGCTGAAAGGCTATGATTGACGAAAACTACTGAAGAGAACTTTCTCTTCAGTTGTTTCAACAACTGCTGTTTCATTCTAAACAACTGAAGCAAAACCATGTCTTCAGTAGTTTTAAAACTACTGATGACTAATACCAAGTCTTCAGTTGTTTACAACAACTGATGACAAACCACTGTCTTCAGTAGTTCACAACTACTGATGACAAACACCAAGTCCTCAGTTATTTCACTCATCTGAAGTCAAAACCACAGTCTTCGGTAGTTTTCTAACTTCTGATGCCTAACACCATGACTTCAGCTGTTTCAACGTCTGAACGGATAATACCATGTCAACAGTCGTTTAAAACTACTGATGACTAACACCACATCCTTCAGTCGTTTTTTTACCGTACCATATAAATATCCCTGACCTAATCCTTCAAAGCTTCATCTTCTTCAAACCTAACGTTCCTCTCCAAAACTTCTCTCTTCTCAATGGCGTCCATGCAAATTAAACCGCGACACAACTGTGTTGCCTAACTTGCTAAATCGCCTGTCTGGGCTAAGTTCGATACTGCTATCGATCTTATGGTTCAGTCCCAATACAAAACGGCATTTCTTCTGAATCCCATTCTACATGCCGAATCCCTTCAACAGTTTTGGATGAACGTCACCATTACTACTGGGGAGAACAACACACCATCTCTCCAGTCGGTCGTCAACAACAAAGAAGTGGTCATCACTCTTGCAATAATCTGCCAAATTCTCCATCTGGATGATGCTATTTCTCCTGCTGGATATCCCAAGGGCACTACAGATCTATCCTTTGCCCAACATGGATATCAGGGCAATCTAAGTGCCTCCACTATCATGAAGAAACACTTCCATGACGCTGAACGCCTAATTTTTCACATGGTGAATGTATGTTTGGCTTCTAAGACTTCGTCTTGGGATCAAATCTCGACAAAGTGGCAGCAGGTAATGTATTCTATTCTTGAGCAACAGCCGTTAAACTTTTCAAAAAATATTTTCGGAGCTCAAGGATATGGCTCAAAAAAACTAACTGCTAACCGTTGGATATTATATCCACGGTTCATAATGGCCATCATTACAAACCAGCTTCATGCTGAGGGACTTGTTGGCCTGGGAGTCCCTGCTACGGCTGTTCTGCCAGAAGTATACTCCCGGCACAACTCTGACCAAACACTCAAATTGGCTGCCAAGCTGCGCAAACCCACGCAGCTGGAACCCATAGCCACCACCTCCAAATCAAAAGTCCCCACCAAACCCACCAAAAAGAAACCCAAAACCCCCTAGTGGATACAAAACCCCCTAGTGGATACAAAACCCCCTAGTGGATACAAGGACTCTTCCAGCCATAGCCGCTCAGGATTCCTCTCAACAGGAGCCTGCAGCAACCACACAAGGGGTACCTACACATCTGGGATCTTCCTCACTTGAGGGGATTGCCATTGAAGAGCACCAACCTCCCCAGGTGCACACTGCTTCTATCCCTTCACCCCATGCAACCGCCCCTCATAGCCCAACTTTAATAGTTGCACAAGTGCTGACTCAACTGCACTCCTCACCCCCTCCCCAGAAACCACTTTCTATGGGAACACCTCTACCATTGAGGGGGAGGAACACAGTGCAATTGAGAACCCACAGCACAGGGGTTTACCACCTCTATCTCCTGGTGTAGATAGGGAGATTAGAATATCTAGTGAGGCTGCCACCTCTTCTGAATCAGCACATGATCAGTATGAGGCTGGTAACATTGCTAAGACCTCTAGAGGCAAAAGCTGATGATGGACATAGTCCTGAGGCTGGAAGTCCCTAGTACCAAGAAAAAGGGGCACGTGCAACAACTGGTCTACACCCAGTGCATGTACATCCTGCTCCAAGCGGAGGTCAGATGATTCAGCTTCGGCTGATGATGACATGGGCTTTTTCTATGATGTTCTTGCCCAAAACACAATCCTTGAGGAGAAAGTCAGTAGGCTGCAAAACCTACTTGACCACCTCTCACAAGGAGCAAGACCATCTGCCTCCACCAACCCACAGATGGCACCTTCAGTTGAAGGTTCCCCAAACACTGAGCCACTCCAAACTCAGCCACCTACCTCTGCTTCAGGCACTATTTCTCAGGAACAGAACCCTCCTGAGCAAATAGTTGCTGTACTTCAAAATTCCCTCCCTCTCATCACACCCATAATCACTGACATTGTGACTAAAGCCATTGATGAGAGGCTTTCCTCAACTTTACAACCCTTGATTGATGCTGCTGTGCAAAAGACACTTTCTGCGGTACAAACCCCTACCACCAATGCATCCAAAAAGGGGGAGAGTACTACAGTGAAAGAAAAGAAGAGGAAAAGAACAGAGGAAGAGAAGGCTCAAAAGCAAGCCCAAGAGGAGGAGAAAGAAAAGCAACCACTGATCACTTAAAAACGAAAGAAAAGTGCTGATGATCAACCTACTGCCGAAGACAAATCCTTGGAAGAGCTGGTAAAAGATGCTGAGTCTGGCTACAAAATACTTAGGAAGATCTTTAATGGAGATTCGCGCGTGGACTAGAGACAGTATTCTGGCTATAGCCACCAGAATCTGTCTGTCTGAGCAACACCACAAAGGGATTATCATTGAAGCCCTTGATGAGGCTGGGGCTGGTAAAAGGTTGGAAATGGCAAAACTTACAAAGGCTAAACTACTACAAAGATGCTGGATCAACCTTCCCTTCCACCCACTCAAACACAGCCTACCCCTCAATCTCCCAAACCAATCTCTAAGCCCAAATCCAAACATCCTCATTCTTCAAAACCAATTCCTTTACCAACCCAACCATCATCCAGTGATGCACCGAGAAGGAGGAGAAGGGTGCTGAGGGTAGAAGAAGAAGAAGAAGAGGATGAAGATGATAGTCTGCCACTCTCTGCTGTTCTAAAGCTACCAGAACCCAGGAGTCAACCCATGATCACACCTGACTCTCAAAGGGAAATGGTAAGAGTCAAGATAGAAGATGAAGAACAGCAGAAGCAGCACGATGAGCAACTACTGAAGATGGTTGACAAGGAATTTCCTCAGTCATCATCTATACAAGCCATGAAAGGGCATGCTCAGAGGCTGTACACTCTCAGGCACACATTTCAGTATCAGAAGGAGAGAGTGAGAGTATGGCCAGACCCCAAGGTGAGTTCTAGAATCCATAAAAGAACTATTCCACACAGATACAATGGGCAGGTTAGAAAAACAATAGATTCTACCATCATGTTGGCCATTGTAGTCTCACCTTGGGAAATAATTGATGAATTCAGAAAGCTCATCAATCAAAGATGACCCCTCAAGCCTTACTGGAAAACAAGATGATAAAAAGGGGTTATTATATAAAAAGCTTGAAGACATCAAGAAGAATGAGCTCCAGTTACTCCTTGAAGGCACCCATCCTGATGAATTTGTCTATAGGGAGGTAACTACCGTGGAGTTGAAAAATGGCAGGACCATGAAGTACTTATCTGAGTACTATGGTCCAGAGTTCTTCTTCGAAGGGGGAGTAGAAGAACTCTCTCAGGAGGAACAAGTTGTTCTCCTTGAAGCCTATGTTCGAGAGTCTTACAAAACTCATTATGGGGAAGTAAATCTCATGAATGGGATAACAACTCTGTGTCCAGTTCCCCAAAACAGAGTTCCCATTCATACCTTGCCAAACAAATATCTGAGATTTCTTCCCAGGCGGAGCTATAGGGTCATCTTCTCTACTGATCAAGAAGGAAAAAGACCAATCTTTTGCCAACAATAAGTGGGATAATAAATAATTTAGAGGTTTTGGCTGCATTGGTTCAGGGGGAGTTTGTTGGACCAAAAGAACCAATGAGCCAAGATCAGAAAACCTCTAAGTCCCACATGGTATCACAACAACTGCTGAAAGCTTCATCAGTAGTTTGACAAGTGCTGAAGACTTCAACAGCTGAAGATCAAGTGTTGAAGACTTCAACAGCTGAAGAACTAAAGTGCTGAAGTACAACAGCTGAAGAACACAAGTACTGAAGCTGAACAGCTGAAGAACACAAGTGCTGAAGCTGAAAGACCAAAGTACTGAAGTACAACAACGAAGAGTTTACAAGTGCTGAAGATCAACAACTGATGTACAAAGTCTGAAGACAAAGACTGAAGACATCAGCTGATGATATCTACTGAAGTCATCAGCTGATGAAACATCTGAAGTTCAAAGTCTGAAGATCAAGTACTAAAGCTTCAGTAGTTTGTCACAACTGCTGAAGAGTATTTCTTCAGTAGTTGTGATATCAGTAGTTTTATATTTTTAGTTTCAATAGTTTTGTAAAACGACTGAAGAGCTTGTTCTTCAGTCGTTTTTAGTTTCAGTAGTTTTATGTTTTTCAGTAGTTATAACAACTGATAACACTTAGCATTTTTTGTAAGAAGATGTCAGCTGTTTTGACATCTTCAGTAGTTGTGTTTCAGTTGAAATAAATCTGTTAGATGTCACTATCAAGTGACATCAGCAGACGTCACATCTCTTATATAAGAGGTGTCGACCTAATTGTAATTGTGACATTCTGTTACCACGAAAGAGAATATTGAATGAAATATATTTGCAGATATTCTCTCTCTCTATAACCGTCTTTGTCTTCATTGAATATCATTCTATTCTTGTGAATCGACTAATTCATTGTTTGAATTCCGCTGCAATACTCGTCAATCAATCAAACATAGATCACTGATCCTAACAAGTTTTAATGAATGTAAAGTATTTTTTATAGTAAAACTAGAACTCACTCAGCAATGCTAACTTTTTATGCATATTCTAGTTGGCAGGTAAAGTTGCTGAGGATGGCGTGGGGCAACTACTTGGCATTTTGGATGGCATTTTTTGTTAATGTTTTTAAATTGTAATGCGAACAAATAAAGATATGTGATGAATGATTGTATTAACTTGCAAAAGTAGTTATTATGAAATGAAAAGTTATTTTAATGTTTTGATGCGATGTTTTATGAAAATTAAATGTAATATATGTTTTATGTGCATGATGGACCAGCTGTAAGTGTTCCGGGAACGGGGCCTTACAAGTTGGTATCAGATCAAAGTTTAAGTAAAACAGGTAAAATTTCAAAATATACCTAAACTTAAACTGAAAATGGGACGAAAAGGGAAGGGATGCCAGTCTGAGTAGATGCGTGCCATCAGATATTTTCTTAATGATAACCGGTATTATGTGCGCATGTTATGTGGTTTATGTGCTGCTTGTAGATTTAGATACTGATGTAGTTAGCATAGGTAATGCTTGGGGTATGAAGAGTAAAGTAAGTGGCTAATCACAACTGGCCACTATTATTAGGGACTTACTATACTTGACATAAACTGAGCTGTTCCCTTGAACGACCGTGCTGGTGTTTGAATCTTTCAGTGTGTTAGAGGATGGCTGGTAGTAGATCATCTAAAGCTTCACGTGGTGGAGGTCGTGGTGCTGAACCATAGACTACGAGAGGAAGGCCTAAAGCCGAAAAGGTGGTTCATGAAGAACCCGAGACTCCTCATCTGGAGGGCGGTGATGCGAGCGCCAATTTGAGAGCCTCAGTAAAAGAGGCTATTGTGGAAGACGTTCATCAGGTCATGCAGACAATCTTACCGTCTGGGGGGACCAAAGTTATCAAGGCTTTGAGGGAAGGAGAAAGGAAGGAAAGAAGTAGACCTATGGGCGAAAGAAGATAGCCTGAGACTGAGACGGTTCTATCTGATGATGAAGAAGAAGAGGAAGAAGAAGAGCCTATGTTGGGGGCAGCATGAGGCTGTAACTACGGGACATTTCAAAGGTGTAAGCCCCCTACTTTTGATGGTAATGGCACTGCTACTGTTGCTCACCGGTGGGTGAGAGAAATGGAAGCTATTCTTAACATCAGTGAGTGTCGAGAGGATTAGAAAATGAAGTTTGCTGCCCACTCTTTCGTGGACTCAGCTTTATGCTGCTGGGACAATATTGTCCAAGTTGAGGATAGTCGGGCTATTGGGAGAATGAGATGGTCTGAGCTGAAAAAGTTGGTGATTAAGAAGTTTTGTCCTTATAGGAAGATGGACAAGGTTAAAGAGATTCCTGTAGTTGGAGGCGGGGATGATGACACATCAACAGTACACCACCAAGTTCAATGAAATGACACGTCTAGTGCCGGACCAAGTGACGCCTTTGTCACGAAAGATCAAGAGGTACATCCAGGGTTTGCCGGATGATATCCGTAGGCACATGATTGCTGCCCGACCGAGCACGTTTAGGTTGGTAGTTAATTTGGCCAGAAGGTTGTATGACGAGTGAGAGGTGGTGGTGGCTAAGGTGAGCAAGAAGAGTGGTGGAGACCGGAATTGGAATGGGAAAAGGTTTGGTCGGGGTGGTGCCTCGACAAGTAATAAGAAGGCACGGGTGGATGATCGTCATGTGCTCACACTTGGTACAAGGTCGAAGAGATGTGGTAAACGTAGGAAAGAGCAATCGGGGGAATGCAAATGGGGATCGAACATCTACTTCAAGTGTGGGAAGCCTGGTCATATGGCTAGAGATTGTAGGGTTAAGAGGTGTTTCAATTATAGGGAAGTGGTCAAATGAGTAGGGATTGTAAGAAGGCAAGGGCTGAGGGTTCTGCGGTGAAGAAGAACGAAGGTGAAGGACCGAGGGTGAGCGCCAGAGCGTTTACGATGACACAAGAGGAGGCTAGGACGGACCCTGATGTTGTGTCGGGTATGTTTCTAGTAAACCAAACTTTAGCCTCTGTGTTATTCGATTTTGATGCTAGTAAAAGTTTCATTTCTGTTACTTTCTATGCTAAATTTCTTGTTAGTAAGAAGAATATAGATACGCCCTTTGATGTAGAAACTACCATAGGTAAGTCTCCTAGGATTTCTGAGATGATAGAAGACTGTGTTGTGAAGGTCATAAATTTCCTGTTAGACCGTTCGTGATGACCTTAGGTGGTTTTGATGTTGTTCTTGGGATGGATTGGTTAGCGGACTACAAGGTGAACATTGTGTGTCGCAAGAAAATGATTCATTTGACAGCGCCTTATGGGAGTATGGTGATGGTTTATGGGGAACGGGTCACAACAATCCCGAAAGTAATCTTAATGGCGGTGGAGGGAAAATGCATGAGGAGTGGATGTAGTGCCTACTTGGCTTATGTAAAAGACGTGGATACACCAACACCACAACTATCTGAAGTACCGGTTATGTGTGACTTTCCAGACGTGTTCCTGAAGACTTACCAAGAGTGCCACCTGACTGAGAGATCGAGTTTCAGATTGATTTGATACCGGGTGCCCAACCTGTTGCCAAGGAACCATATCGGTTGGCTCCGACTGAGATGAAAGAGTTGATGGAGCAGTTGCAAGAGCTGCTTGATAAGGGGTTTATTAGACCGAGTATCTCTCCTTGGGGTGCTCCGGTCTTATTCGTGAAGAAGAAAGATGGTAGGATGAGGATGTGTATTAACTACCGTGAGCTGAATAAGTTGACGATAAAGATCCGATGCCCCTTACCAAGAATTGATGATTTGTTTGATCAGCTTCAAGGTGCCAGTTGGTTCTCAAGGATAGATCTACAATCAGGCTACCATCAGTTAAAGATGAAAGAGCAGGATATTCCTAAAACAGCTTTTCGCACGCGTTATGGTCACTACAAGTTCCTCATTATGTCATTTGGTTTGACCAACGTGCCAGTTGCTTTTATGGATCTAATGAATCGAGTGTGTCGGCCGATGTTAGATAAATCAGTGATTGTGTTTATCAATGATATCCTGATTTATTCGAAGAGCAAGGAGGAGCATGCCGGTCATATTCGGGAAGTGTTGGAGATGTTGAGGAGGAGAAGTTGTATGCTAATTCTCAAATACGCATTCTGGTTGTGCGAGGTTCAATTCTTGGATCATGTGGTGAATCCTGATGGGATTATGGTGGACCCGAAAAAGGTGGGCAGGGATGCATAAGTCTCCAAAGACGCATCCGAGATTCTAGTTTCTTGGGTTTGGCGGGCTACTACTGGAGATACATTCAAGACTTCTCTAAGATTGCTTCTCCCGACCAAGTTGACCCGAAGATGTAAAGTTCATATGGGGTCAGCTCAGAGAAGGCATCGAGACTTAAAGGCAAGATTACTCAAGCTCCTGTTCTGTCATTACCCGATGGAATGAAGATCTGTGAATTCTTCTGAGCTCCTACTATGGGGTGGGTGTTGTTAATGCCCAGAGGAAAGTTTAGCCTAATGCATCCCGACATTGAAGGTTCATGAAGTTAATTATCCTATACTTGACTTGGAGCAGCACCGTGGTCTTTGCCTTTAAGATTTGAAGCATTACCTTTATGAGACGAAGTGCACCATCTTCACTGATCACAAGACGTGAAGTACTTCTTCAATCGAAGGAACCTGACCATGAGGCATGATAATGTTGAGCTCATAAAGTGACAGGATCAGCGATCACAAGTTTGATGTATTAGGTTCAAAGCAGCGGAATACGAACAGGATTAGACAAATTGTAGCAAGAAGTCGATGCTTGTATGCATTAAGAGCACATACGTTATAGCGAGAGAATATATTCTGATTCAAGAATGTTTATAGATATGGAATGTTTCTAATCAAATCATTCAATACATTCATTCATTCATCAAATATTACAATAGGTTGTCACTCCTTATATAGAGTGCAACAATCACTGCTGTTATCACGGAAAGTGACAACTGGCAGATCTAATACAAAAATAACTAACTCTTAACAAACTACTGAAATGTTCACAACTACTGAGAACATATCAGAGTGTTAGTACAATATAAAACTACTGATTAGAAACTACTAAAACTACAACGACTGAAGAACAAGCTCTTCAGTCGTTTTACAAAACTACTGAAACATAAAACTACTGAAACTAGAAATATAAAACTACTGATATCACAACTACTGAAGAAGTACTCTTCAGCAGTTGTGACAAACTACTGAGGCTTCAGTACTTGATCTTCAGACTTTGACCTTCAGGTGTTTCATCAGCTGATGACTTCAGTAGATATCATCAGCTGATGTCTTCAGTCTTTGTCTTCAGACTTTGTACTCAGTTGTTGATCTTCAGCACTTGTAAACTCTTCAGCTGTTGTACTTCAGTACTTTGGTCTTTCAGCTTCAGCACTTGTGTTCTTCAGCTGTTGTACTTCAGCACTTTAGTTCTTCAGCTGTTGAAGTCTTCAGCACTTGATCTTCAGCTGTTGAAGTCTTCAGCACTTGTCAAACTGCTGATGAGGCTTTCAGTAGTTGTTGTGATACCATGTGGGACTTAGAGGTTTTCTGATCTTGGCTCATTGGTTCTTTTGGTCCAACAAACTCCCCCTGAACCAATGCAGCAAAACCTCTAAATATTTATTATCCCACTTATTGTTGGCAAAATGTTGGTCTTTTTCCTTCTTGATCAGTAGAGAAGATGACCCATGTAAGCTCCGGCCTGGGAAGAAATCTCAGATATTTGTTTGGCAGAGTATGAATGGGAACTCTGTTTTGGGGAACTGGACACAGAGTTGTTATCCCATTCATGAGATTTACTTCCCCATAATGAGTCTGTATGACTCTCGAACATAGGCCTCAAGGAGAACAACTTGTTCCTCCTGAGAGAGTTCTTCTACTCCTCCTTCGAAGAAGAACTCTGGACCATAGTACTCTGATAAGTACTTCATGGTCCTGCCATTTTTCAGCTCCACCGTAGTTACCTCCCTATATACAAATTCATCAGGATGGTTGCCTTCAGGAGTAACTGGAGCTCATTCTTCTGGATGTCTTCAAGCTTTTTATATAACAACCCCTTCTTAATCATCTTGTTTTCTAGTAAAGCTTGAGGGGTTCTCTTTGCTTGGTGAGCTTTCTTGAATTCATCAATGATTTCCCAAGGTGAGACTACAATGGCCAACATGATGGTAGAATCTATTGTTTTTCGTACCTGGCCATTGTATCTGTGTGGAATAGTTCTTTATGGATTCTAGAACTCACCCTGGGGTCTGGCCATACTCTCACTCTCTCCTTCTGATACTGAAAAGTGTGCCTGAGAGTGTACAGCCTTTGAGCATGCCCTTTCATGGCTTGAATAGATGATGACTGAGGAAATTCCTTGTCAACCATCTTCAACAGTTGCTCATCGTGCTGTTTCTGCTGTTCTTCTTCTTCTCTATCTGGACTCTGACCATTTCCCTTGGAGTCAGGTGTGATCATGGGTTGACTTCGGGGTTTTGGTAGCTTTAGAACAGCAGAGAGTGGCAGACTATCATCTTCATCCTCCTCTTCTTCTCTTCTCCATCCTCAGCACCCTTCCCTCCTTCTGGGTGCATCACTGGATGATGGTTGGGTTGGTGAAGGAATTGGTTTTGGGGATGGAGATTTTGGATTTTGGCTTAGAGATTGGTTGGGAGATTTGAGGGATAGGCTCTGTTTGAGTGGGTGGAAGGGAAGGTTGATCCAGCATCTTTGTAGTTAGTTTCGCCTTTGTGAGTTTAGCCATCTAACCTTTTACCAGCCCCAGCCTCATCAAGGGCTTCCACAATAATCCCTTTGTTGAATTGCTCAGACAGACAGATTTTGGTGGCTATAGCCAGAATGCTGTCCCTGGTCCATGCGCGAATCTCCATTAACGATCTTCCTAAGTATTTTGCAATAAAGCGGATCATTATTTCCATCTCTCTTTTTCCAGAGCATCATACCCTGCCCATCGGGTTTGTATCTCTTGCACTTCCAACCTTCTGATCTCACTATCCAGTGTGGCTGTGTCAAACCCCTGCCTGAAGAGTTGTTCAATTATTTTATCCATGGATCGGCTGTGTGTAGTGTCAGCTTCTTTTACCAGCTCCTCCAAGGATTTGTCTTCAGCAGTATGATCATCAGCACTTTTCTTTCGCTTGTAGTGAGCAAAGGTTGCTTTTCTTTCTCCTCCTCTTGGGCTTGCTTCTCTTCCTTCTTTTCCTCTGTTCTTTTCCTCTTCTTTTCTTTCACTGCAGTACTCTCCCCTTTTTGGATGCATTGGAGGAAGGGGTTTGTACCGCAGAAAGAGTCTTTTGTACAGCAGCATCAATCAAGGGCTGTAAAGTTGAGGAAAGCCTCTCATCAATGGCTTTAGTCACAATATCAGTGATTATGGGTGTGATGAGAGGGAGGGAATTTTGAAGTACAGCACCTATTTGCTCAGGAGGGTTCTGTTCCTGAGAAATAGGCCTGAAGCAGAGGCAGGTGGTTGAGTTTGGAGTGGCTCAGTGTTTGGGGAACCTTCAAGTGAAGGTGCCATCTGTGGGTTGGTAGAGGCAGATGGTCTTTCTCCTTGTGAGAGTTGGTCAAGTAGTTTTGCAGCCTACTGACTTTCTCTTCAAGGATTGTGTTCTGGGCAAGAACATCGTAGAAAAAGCCCAGGTCATCATCAGCCGAAGCTGAATCATCTGACCTCCTGCTTAGAGCAGGATTTACATGCACTGGGTGTAGACCAGTTGATGCATGTGCCCCTTGTGCTTGGTACTGGGGACTTCCAGCCTCAGGACATGTCCATCATCAGCTGTTGCCTCTAGTGAGGTCTTAGCAATAGTACCAGCCTCATTCTGATCATGTGCTGAGTCAGAGGAGGTGGCAGCCTCACTAGATATTCTAAGCTCCTTGTCTACACCAGGAGATAGAAGTGGTAACCCCTGTGCTGTGGGTTCTCAAGTGCACTGTGTTCCTCCCCCTCAATTGTAGAGGTTGTCCCAGTAGTAAGTGGTTTCTGGGGAGGGGTGAGGAGTGCAGTTGAGTCAGCACTTGTGCAACTATTAAAGTTGGGCTGTGAGGGGCGGTTGTTTGGGGTGAAGGGATAGAAGCATGTGCACCTGGGGAGGTTGGTGCGCTTCAATGGCAATCCCCTCAAGTGAGGAAGATCCCAGATATGTAGGTACCCCTTGTGTGGTTGCTGCAGGCTCCTGTTGAGAGGAAGCCTGAGCGGCTATGGCTGGAAGAGTCATTGTATCCACTAGGGGGTTTGGACTAGTGGATATATCCTGCGTTTGTGTTGCAGGGGCATCCTCAGGGGACTCAATTCCCTGAGTAGCCGTTTTGGGTTTCTTTTTGGTGGGTTTGGTGGGGACTTTTGATTTGGAGGTGGTGGCTGTGGGTTCCAGCTGCGTGGGTTTTCGCAGCTTGGCAGCCATTTTTAGTGTCTGGTCAGAGTTGTGCCGGGTATACTTCCGGCAGAACAGCCGTAGCAGGGACTCCCAAGCCAACAAGTCCCTCAGCATTAAGCTGGTTTGTAATGATGGCCATTATGAACCGTGGATATAGTATCCAACGGTTGGCAGTTAGTTTTTGAGCCATATCCTTGAGCTCTGAAAATATTATTTCTGAAAAGTTTAGCGGTTGTTGCTCAAGAATAGAATACATTACCTGCTGCCATTTTGTCGACATTTGATCCCAAGACGACGTCTTAGGAGCCAAACATACATTCACCATGTGAAAAATTAGGCGCTCAGCGTCATTAAAGTGTTTCTTCAGGATAGTGGAGGCACTGAGATCGCCTTGATATCCATGTTGGGCAAAGGATAGATCTGTGGTGCCCTTCGGATATCCAGCAGGAGAACTAGCATCATTCAGATGAAGAATTTTGCGGATTATTGCAGGAGTGATGACTACTTCTTTGTTGTTTACGACCGACTGGAGAGATGGTGTGTTGTTCTCCCCAGTGGTAATAGTAACGTTCATCCAAAATTGGTGAAGGGATTCGGCATGTAGTATGGGATTCAGAAGAAATGCCGTTTTGTATTGGGACTGAACCATAAGATCGATAGCAGTATCGAACTTAGTCCAGATAGGCGATTTAGTGAGGTAGGCAACACAGTTGTGTCGCGGTTTAATTTGCATGGACGCCATGAGAAGAGGGAAGTTTTGGAGAGGAACGTTAGGTTTGAAGAAGATGAAGCATTGAAGGATTAGGTCAGGGTATTTATAGGGTACGGGTAAGAAAACGACTGAAGGATGTGGTGTTAGTCATCAGTAGTTTTAAACGACCGTTGACATGGTATTATCCTTTCAGACGTTGAAACAGCTGAAGTCGTGGTGTTAGGCATCAGAAGTTAGAAAACTACTGAAGACCGTGGTTTTGACTTCAGATGATTGAAACAACTGAGACTTGGTGTTTGTCATCAGTAGTTATGAAACTACTGAGGACAGTGGTTTTGTCATCAGCTGTTGTAAACAACTGAAGACTTGGTATTAGTCATCAGTAGTTATAAAACTACTGAAGACATGGTTTTGCTTCAGTTGTTTAGAATGAAACAGCAGTTGTAGAAACGACTGAAGAGAAAGTTCTCTTCAGCTGTTTTCGTCAATTCTTAGCTTGTCAGCTGTTTCATACTGTCCTCAACACATTCATCAGCCTTTTTGGCTGATTTCAGTTGTTTCATAGGACATCAGTACTTATCTGTTTTTACTGATTGCAGTAGTTGTAGCTGCATCAGTAGTTGTAACTACATCAGTAGTTTAGAACAGATGAAGTACTTCAGTACTTGTGAGACATTTAGCCTTCAGTAGTTATAAAAACTGCTGAGGGTAAAGAGCTCATCAGTACTTATATGTGACATAGTTACTAATGATCATCAGTACTTATTACTAAGATCATCAGTACTTATTCTAGCTGCAGCATACCAAGCCTTAACACCAGGTTTTGGAAAGTTGAACTATCCAAAGGCTTAGTAAAAATGTCTGCAAGCTCATCAGCACTAGGCACAAACTTAGGATCAATCAGACCTTTTTCAAAACAATCCCTTATAAATGATGTCTGATCTCTATATGTTTGGTCCTAGAGTGCTGGACTGGATTTTTGACAATGCAAAGAGCTGAAGCACTATCCATTAACAATGGAGTCTTAGTCTCTGTAATGCCATAATCCAGAAGTTGGTTTTGAAGCCAGAGTACCTGAGATGTACAACTTGCAGCTGCAATGTACTCTGCTTCAGCAGTTGATGTAGCAACTGAGGTCTGTTTCTTGCTCTGCCAAGAAATCAAGCAGTTGCCTAGGAATGACATCCACCAGAAGTTGATTTCCTGGTCAACTTACACCCTGCATAGTCACTGTCAGAAAAAGCAACTAATTTACCAGAATGTCCAGTAGAATACCATAAACCTAGAGATGGAGTGCCTTGCAGATATCTAAAGATCCTCTTGACTGCAATCAGATGAGACTCTTTAGGTGCAGCCTGAAATCTAGCACAAACACATGTAGCAAACATAATATCTGGTCTAGAAGCTGTAAAATACATCAAGGACCCAATCATACATCTGTAAAGTGTTTCATCAACCACTTTACCTTTCTGATCTGTATCCAGTTGTGTGGTGCTGCACATGGGGGTAGAACAGGGCTTACAGTTTTGTAAATCAAACTTTTGCAAAAGATCTTTGTGTATTTGGACTGATGAATGAAAATTCCATCAGCCTTTTGTTTGATTTGCAACCCCAGAAAGAACTGTAATTCTCCCATGGCACTCATTTCAAACTTCTGTTGCATCAACTTTGTAAAGGCATCACACAACTTTGGATCAGAGGATGCAAAAATGATATCATCTACATAAATTTGAACAAGTAGATTATGCTGCCCAGCTTTCTTAATGAATAAAGTCTTATCTATGGAGCCTCTAGTGAAATTGTTTTCCAGAAGAAAGTTTGATAATGTCTCATACCAGGCTCTAGGAGCTTGTTTTAACCCATAAAGAGCCTTATCAAGCTTATACACCCAATTAGGATGTTTATTGTCCTCAAAGCCTGGAGGTTGACATACATAAACTCTTCTTTAATTTTTCCATACAAAAATGCACTTTTGACATCCATTTGAAAAACTTTAAGGTTTTGATAGGCAGCATAAGCTAAAACAATCGAATTGCTTCCAGTCTGGCTACAGGGGCAAAGGTTTCATCATAATCAATACCTTCTTCTTGTGCAAACCCCTGAACAACAGTCTGGCCTTGTTCTTAACAATAAGCCCATTTTCATCAGTTTTGTTCCTAAACACCCATTTAGTGCCTATTGCACACTTACCTGGAGGTAGAGGAACCAGTTCCCACACTTGCTGTTTCTTGAACTGAAGAAGCTCAAGCTGCATGGCATCAACCCATCCATTGTCCTTTAAAGCAATGTGATAATTCTTTGGCTCTTGCTGACTGATGAAGAGAGCATAGAAGCAGAAATTTGACAATTGACTTCTTGTTGATACTCCAGCAGTGATATCACCAATGATTTGAGACATAGGGTGATTCTTCAGATCTTGATACACAAGAGATCTGTGCAAGTGTTTGTAGCAGGCTCAGCAGTAACAGATGGTGATGGTGAATCATTTCCTTGAAACCAATCAGTGGATGGTAATTCAAAGGAAGTTGAATTCGAAGAGATCTCATCAGCATTTGTTGTGGATGGTGCTACTGGAGCTACAGGAACATCAGGTCTAGCTGAATCAGGCAGCTGATCACTAAACCTGAAGAGGTGAGTACTGCAATCATCATCATCATCAGCAGTACCACCAGGTGGTGAACTGTTGACAGGAGCAACAGCAGGAGTTTGATAAGGAACATATTGCAGTATGTCCAAATCAAATAACTCCACAGGGCTTTGTGGAATCTTGTCCTTTGGAGATTCATTGAACTTAACATGTAGAGTTTCTTCAACCATCTTTGTTCTGCAGTTGAAGACTCTGTATGCCTTGCAAGTAGATGAATAACCAACAAAATACCCTGCATCCACCTTAGGATCAAATTTATGGAGTTGATCCTTTGTGTTGAGAATAAAACAGGGACACCCAAATGCTTTGAAAAATGAAATCAGAGGAGCCAAATGATGGAGGACTTCATATGGAGTCTTCATCAACCTCTGATTTACTAAAACTCTATTTTGCACATAGCAAGCTGTGTTAACAGCTTCAGCCCAAAAGGTCAGTGGCAAACCAAGTCAGCCAGCATGGACCTTGCAGCTTCAATGAGGGTCCTGTTCTTTCTCTCTACTACTCCATTTTGTTCTGGAGTCCTTGGAATGCTAAACTGCCTTTTGATTCCCTTTGAAAGATAGAAGTCATCAAGTGTATGATTTCTGAATTCAGTTCCATTGTCACTCCTAATACACTTGACTGGAAGGGAACTGCTTCTCAATATACAACACAAAGTGGATAATCTTCTGAGCAGCCTCATCCTTTGAATGTAGAAAGAAAGTCCATACAAATCTGGAGTAATCATCCACAATTACCAGACAGTATTTCTTCTTTGCCATGCTCATTACTCTCACAGGACCAAATAGATCCATATGCAGTAATTGCAAGCAGGCAGTGGACTTAGGCACTTCAATAGGAGGGAATGAGACTTTGTGCTGTTTTCTTTTAAACAAGCAGTGCAGGTTTCATCACAGTGGAACTCCTTTATTGGTAAGCCTCGACTAAACTATTGTGGGTAAGCTGATTCATGTTTTTGAGATTAACATGACCAAGCCTTCTGTGCCACAGTTTAGATTCTTGAGAAGAGGCTTTGGAAAATAGGCAAGGATTGCCTTTGAGATCTATTTCTTGGAAAGATCTAAGGCATACACTCTTCCTGTCCTGTTGGCTCTCAGGAGAGTGTGATCATCCAACACCTTATCAATCAAGTGCAAAACTTTGGATGACAGAATCCTACAGTTTTGACTGGTGAAAAGAGCAACATGGCCTTTATCACACATTTGACTGACACTCAAGAGATTGTACTTGAGATTTTCCACATGATTAACATCATCAAATTGATTTCTCCATTGGAGACAAAGCCCTTACCAATGATGTAACCCCTAGCATCATTGCCAAAAGAAACAAATCCCTTCTTTCCTTGAGAGTAGTCATGAAGAAGAGAGCTATTCGCAGTCATGTGCATAGATCCCCCACTGTCTACATACCAGATGCTACTTTGGCATGTTGAAGAACCCTGCAATAATAAACAATCAGTTAGTTTTAGAGACCCAAACCTTTTGGTTTTGGGCCTGGTCTCATCAATAGATGGTAAACTAACAGGTTTATCTGAAACAACAGCCTGAGAGGAAGAAGATGGTGTAGAAGAAGAGTCCTTTGGCTTGGACTCCTTTTCTGTGGTTTCAACATAGGAGCATCTAGTTGGTTAACTCTATCCAACAGATGTTGAACCATCATAACCAGCTGTGTCTGATTTTGTGATAAAGCTTTCAGCTCATCAGACATATTGCCAGTGGAGTTTGATAGGTTCCTATGTTGCCCCTTCTTCTTCTGAGCATTCTCAGCTGTCACCTGTTTCAACCCCCTCCTTTTTGGATTTCTTTGTGGACTTAAGGGTTACAGGATTTGATGTTGCTGATACAAATGTGGTCTCAAACTCAGTTTTCATTTTACACATTTTCTCTAATTTCTTCTTTTTGTTTGAGTTTGGAACCTCTTTTGTACCAACAATCATCTGTAAGATGATTGAACAAACCACATACTTCACATGTTTTCTTCTCATCTTAGGTTGATCATCAACTAAAGAGGGTGAAGCAACTGAAGACTTCTTCTTCA
>CM046453.1:25717148-25730781 GCA_025506515.1 Flaveria trinervia | reverse complement strand
GGAAATATGACAATGTTTAGGAATGGTTGGATACCACCGATGGTTCATGGCTAATTTCTTAAAAGCCGCTCAACCATTGAAAATATTAACCTAAGAGGATGAGAAATTCAATTAGGGATCTAAGCAAGATAATGCTTTTCAAACATTAATAGTCAAGTTGTGTAATACGCCAATATTGACTCTTCTTGATGGGTCGAGTGATATCATGTTATTCAATGACGCCTCACATCAAGGACTTAGTTGTGTTTTAATGTGGAAGATAAGGTGATTGCCAATGTCTATTACCAACTTAAAAATCACGAGAAAATTACACGACACTTGATTTAGAATTGGGTGTTGTAGTATTCACACTTGAGATTTGGAGACATTATCTATACAGAACGAAGTGTTTCATCTATAATGATCTTAAAAGCCTCTTGTATATTATTGTTCTGAAGGAATTTAAACATGCGACTGAAGCAATGGGTTGGTTTCTCAATGATTATGATTGCGAGATCCGATATCATTCGGAAAGACAAATGTAGTGGCTGATGCTTTGAAAAAAATGAACATGTTTAAAGCCTTACGTGCATAGGCTTTGGGAATGACCATTCAATCGAATTTGAAGATTCAAATCGTGACAACACATGGTGAGGCACTAAAGGAAGATAATATTTCTAGTGAGGAGTTTTAGGTTTGGATAAATAGATGAATTGTAAGGAAGATGGTGTACAGTACATTGTGGGTCGTATATGGGTACTTAAGTGGAGTGACATTCGAACCCTAGTTATGAACGAAGCACACAAGTCCAGTATTTTGTTCATCCTGGTGCAGACAAGATGTACCAAGATCTTAAGGAGTTGTATTGTGGCTAGGCATGAAAAAGTGTTAGGATCAGTGATCTACGTTTGATTGATTAGAGAGTATAGCAACGGAATTCAAACAATGAATTAGCCGATTCACAAGAACGAATGATATTCAATGAAGAACAAAGACGGTTATAGAGAGAGAATCTGCAAATATATTTCATTCAATATTCGCTTTCGTGGTAACAGAATGTCACACTTACAATTAGGTCGACACCTCTTATATAAGAGATGTGACGTCTGCTGATGTCACTTGATAGTGACATCTAACAGATTTATTACAACTGAAACACGACTACTGAAGATGTCAAAACAGCTGACATCTCCTTACAAAAATGCTAAGTGTTATCAGTTGTTATAACTACTGAAAAACATAAAACTACTGAAACTACAACGACCGAAGAACAAGCTCTTCAGTCGTTTTACAAAACTACTAAAAGTAAAAACATAAAACTACTGATATCACAACTACTGAAGAAGTACTCTTCAGCTGTTGTGACAAACTACTGAAACTTCAGTACTTGGTCTTCAGACTTGAACTTCAGATGTTTCATCAGCTAATGACTTCAGTAGATATCATCAGCTGATGTCTTCAGTCTTTGTCTTCAGACTTTGTACACCAGTTGTTGATCTTCAGCACTTGTAGACTCTTCAGCTGTTATACTTCAGTTTTGAACTTCACTTCAGCACTTGTGTTCTTCAGCTTTCAGCTTCAGCACTTGTGTTCTTCAGCTGTTCAGCTTCAGCACTTGTGTTCTTCGCTGTTCAGCTTCAGTACTTGTGTTCTTTAGCTGTTGAACTTCAGCACTTTAGTCTTCAGCTGTTGAAGTCTTCAGCACTTGATCTTCAGCCGTTGGAGTTTTTAGTACTTGTCAAACTGCTGATGAAGCTTTCAGCAGTTGTTGTGATATCATGTGGGACTTAGAGGTTTTCTGATCTTGGCTCATTAGTTCTTTTGGTCCAACAACTCCCCCTGAACCAATGCAGCCAAAACCTCTAATTTATTTATTATCCCACTTATTGTTGGCAAAAGATTGGTCTTTTTCCTTCTTGATCAGTAGAGAAGATGACCCATATAAGCTCCGGCCTGGGAAGAATCTCAGATATTTGTTTGGCAAGATATGAATGGGAACTCTGTTTTGGGGAACTGGACACAGAGTTGTTATCCCATTCATGAGATCTACTTCCCGTGTATGAGCCTGTAGGATTCTCTGGTGTAGGCTCTGAGAAACATGATTTGTTCTTCCATGGTCAGGTTCTCGGCTTCACCATCAAACAATCCTTCTAGCCCATACAGCTCTAGATGTACTTGGCCTGTTTGCCATTTTTGAGCTTAACTGTTGTAATCTGTCTGTATGCAAACTCATCAGGATGATTCCCTTCGAGTAACAGACTGAGCTCATTTTGTTTGAAGTTCTCAAGCCTCTTGCAGACTAACCCCTTTTTAATAATTCTGTTCTCTAGCATCTTCTGGGGTGGTTCTTTAGTCTCGTAGGCCTTCTTGAAATCTTCGACAATCTCCCAGGGTGATACTACAAGGGCCACTATGATCTCTTCATCTACGATCCTCTTGACTTGACCCTTGTATCTCGAAGGAATGTCTTTCTTACAATCCTGTGAGCCACCCTAGGATCAGCCATACTCTCACCCTTTCCTTCTGATATTGAAATGTGTTGGCGAGAGTGTACAATCTCAGAGCTTCTTTCTTCATACTGATAATTGATGACGAAGCAGCATAAGTTTTGTCAATGCTTTTCAGCATTTCATCATCATGAAGCTTTTGTTGCTCCTCTTCTTCATCTTTACTCTCACAGCATCCATCTGTGAGGTGGGAGTGATGGGCATAGGTTTGGCTTTCGCCAATGTTAGAACTGCAGACAGAGGCAGCCATCTTCTTCCACATCATCATCCTCTTCTTCTTCTTCTTCTAGCCTCACACCCTTCTCTTCTTCTTCTTAGGTGCATCATCGGCTGTTAGTTTAGATGGTAAGGGAGTTGGTTTTGTGGTTGAGGAAGTTTGGATTTGGTCTTTGAGATTGGTTTGGAGATTTGAGGGGTAGGCTGTTTTTGAGTGGGTGGAAGGGAAGGTTGTTCCAGCATTTTGGTTGTGAGTTTAGCCTTTGTAAGTCTTGCCATTTCAAACCTTTTTCCAGCCCCAGCCTCATCAAGGGCTTCAATGATAATCCCCTTGGAATTGCTCAGACAGACAGATTCTGGTGGCTATAGCCAGAATACTGTCTCTGGTCCACGCACGAATCTCCATCAAGATCTTCCTAAGTATTTGGCAATGAAACGGATCATGATCTCCAATCTCTCCTTTTCCAGTACATCATACCCATCCCATCGGGTTTGAATCTCCTCCACTTCTAACTTCCTGATCTTACTATCTAATGTGGTTGTATCAAAACCTTGCTTGAAGAGTTGCTCAATGATTTTATCCATGGATCGGCTGTGTGTGTCATCTGCATCTTTTACCAGCTCTTCCAAGGATTTTTCTTCAGCAGTAGGTTGATCATCAACACTTTTCTTACTTTTATAGGTGATCAGTTGTTGCTTTTCTTTTTCCAACTCCTGGGCTTTCCTTGTGCCTTCTCATCCTCTGTTCTTTCCTCCTTCTCTTCTTTTCTTTCACTGCAGTACTCTCCCCCTTTTTGGATGCATTGGTGGTAGGGGTTTGTACCGCAGAAAGTGTCTTTTGCACAGCATTATCAATCAGTGGTTGTAGATTGAGGAAATCCTCTCATCAATGGCTTTAGTAACAATTTCATTGATAATGGGAGTGATGAGAGGTATGGATTATTGGAATACAGCAACCATCTGCTCTGGGGGTTCTGTCCCGGAGAGATAGTGCCAAAAGCAGAAGCTGGAAGCTCATTGGAGTGAGAGGGTAAAATGTTTGGGGAACCTTCAACTGAAGGTGCCATCTGTGGGTTGGTGGAGGCAGATGGTCTTTGGTCCTTAGAAGTTTTGGCAAGCAGCTCTTTGAGTCTGCTCACCTCCTCCTCCAGGATGGTGTTTTGGGCGATTACATCGTAAAAGAAGCCCAGGTCATCATCAGTAGATACTGAATCACCTGACCTCCTGATAGGATCAGGATGAACATGCACTGAGTGTAGCTCAGTTGTAGCATGTGCCCCTTTGTCTTGGTACTGGGGACTTCTTGTCTCAGGACTGTGTCCGTCATCAGCAGTTGCCTCTAGAAAGGTCTTAGTAATGGTACCAACTACAACCTGATCATATGCTGATGCAGGAGAAGTGGCAGCCTCACCAGAAGTTCCAATCTCCATTGCTACACTAGGAGAAGGAACATTGTAACCCCTATGCTGTGGGTTCTCAGCTGCACTTTGGTCCTCCCCCTCAATGGTAGAGGTGTTCCCAGTAGGAATTGGTATCTGGGGAGGGGGTGAGGAGTGCAATTGAGTCAGCACTTGTGCAACAAGCAATGTAGGACTTTGGGGGCGGTTGCATGGGGGGAAGGGATAGAAGCAGTGTGCACCTGGGGAGGAAGGTGCTCTTCAATGGCAATCTCCTCAAGTGAGGAAGATCCCAGATGTGTGGGTACCCCTTGTGTGGTGGCTGCAGGCTCCTGTTGAGAGGAATCCTGAGCGGCTATGGCTGGAAGAGTCCTTATATCCACTAGGGGTTATTACCAGTGGATATAGCCTGCGTTTGTGTTGCAGGGGCATCCTCAGGGGACTCATTTCCCTGAGTAGCCGTTTGGGGTTTCTTTTTAGTGGGTTTGGTGGGGACTTTTGATTTGGAGGTGGTGGTTGTGGGTTCCAGCTGCGTGGGTTTTCGCAGCTTGGCAGCCAATTTGAGTGATTGGTCAGAGTTGTGCCGGGAGTATACTTCAGGCAAAACAGCCATAGCAGGGACCCCAGGCCAACAAGTCCCTCAGCTTGAAGCTGGTTTGTAATTATGGCCATTATGAACCGCGGATATAATATCCAACGGTTAGCAGTTAGTTTTTGAGCCATATCCTTGAGCTCTGAAAATATTATTTCTGAAAAATTAAAGGCTGTTGCTCAAGAATAGATACATTACCTGCTGCCACTTTGTAGACATTTGATCCCAAGACGAAGTCTTAGGAGCCAAACAGACATTTACCATGTGAAAGATTAGACGTTCAGCGTCATGGAAATGTTTCTTCATTATAGTGGAGGCACTAAGGTTTCCCTGATATCCATGGTGGGCAAGGATAAATCAGTTGTGCCCTTTGGATATCCAGCAGGAGAAGTGGCATCATCCAGGTGGAGAGTTTGACGAAGTATTTCGGGAGTGATGACCACTTCGTGGTTGTTGACGATCGACCGGAGAGACGCTGTGTTGTTCTCCCCAGTGGTGAGGGTGACGTTCATCCAAAACTGTTTGAGGGATTCGGCATGAAGGATTGGATTGAGAAGAAATGCCGTTTTGTATTGTGACTGGACCATAAGATCAATAGCATTATCGAACTTAGCCCAGAATGGCGATTTGGTGAGGTAAGCTACACAGTTGTGTCGCGGTTTGATTTGCATGGACGCCATTTAGAAGAGAGAAGTTTTGGAGAGATGAACGTTAGGTTTGAAGAAGATGAAGCTCTGAAGGATTAGGTCAGGGATATTTATAGGGTACGGGTTAGAAAACGACTGAAGGATTTGGTGTTAGTCATCAGTAGTTTTAAAAGACTATTGACATGGTATTACCCTTTCAAAGTTGAAACAGCTGAAGTCGTGGTGTTAGGCATCAGTAGTTAGAAAACTACTGAAAACCATGGTTTTGACTTCAGATGATGAACAACTGAGGACTTGGTGTTTGTCATCAGTAGTTGTGAAACTACTGAAGACAGTGGTTTTGTCATCAGTTTGTAAACAGCTGAAGACTTGGTATTAGTCATCAGTAGTTATAAAACTACTGAAGACATGGTTTTGCTTCAGTTGTTTAGAATGAAACAGCAGTTGTACAAACAACTGAAGAGAAAGTTCTCTTCAGTAGTTTTCGTCAATTCATAGCCTTTCAGCTGTTTCAAACTGTCCTCAACACTTACTCATCAGACTTTGCATCTGCTTTTCAGGTGTTTCATAGGACGTCAGTACTTATCTGTTTGTACTGATTTCAGTAGTTGTAACTACATCAGTAGTTTGGAACAGATAAGTACTTCAGTACTTGTGAGGCATTTAGCCGTCAGTAGTTATAAAACTACTGAAGGGAAAGAACTCATCAGTACTTATATGTGACATGTTACCAATGATCACCAGTAATTATTACTGAAATCATCAGTAGTTGTCACTTATTCTAGCTGCAGCATACCAAGCCTTAACACAAGGTTTTGGAAAGTAGAACTATCCAAAGGCTTAGTAAAAATATCTGCAAGCTCATCAGCACTAGGCCCAAACTTAGGATCAATCAGACCTTTTTCAAAACAATCCCGAATAAAATGATGTCGGATCTCTATATGTTTGGTCCTAGAGTGCTGGACTGGATTTTTGACAATACATAGAGCTGAAGCACTATCCATTAATAATGGAGTCTTAGTCTCTGTAATGCCATAATCCAGAAGTTGGTTCTGAAGCCAGAGTACCTGAGAGGTGCAACTTGCAGCAGCAATGTACTCGGCCTCAGCAGTTGATGTAGCAACAGATGTTTGTTTCTTACTCTGCCAAGAAATCAAACAGTTGCCTAGGAATTGACAACCACCAGAAGTTGACTTTCTAGTTAACTTGCACCCTGCATAGTCACTATCTGAAAAAGCAACTAATTTGCAAGAGTGTCCAGTGGAATACCATAACCCAGAGATTGTGTACCTTGCAAATATCTAAAGATTCTCTTGACTGCAATCAAATGAGACTCTTTAGGAGCAGCCTGAAATCTAGCACAACACATGTAGCAAACATAATATCTGGTCTAGAAGCTGTTAAATACATCAAGGACCCAATCATACATCTGTAAAGTGTTTCATCAACAGCTTTACCTTTCTGATCAGCATCCAGTTGGGTGGTGTTGCACATGGGAGTAGAACAGGGCTTACAGTTTTGTAAATCAAACTTATTCAAAAGATCTTTGTATATTTTGACTGATGAATAAAGGTTCCATCAGCCTTTTGTTTAATTTGCAAGCCTAGAAAGAACTGTAATTCTCCCATTGCACTCATTTCAAACCTCTTTTTCATTAATGTTGTAAAATCATCACACAACTGGGGATCAGAGGATGCAAAAATGATATCATCAACATAAATATGAACAAGTAGCTTATGCTGATCCACCTTCTTAATAAACAAAGTTTTAACAATGGAGCCTCTAGTGAAATTATTCTTAAGAAGAAAAGTAGAAAATGTCTCATACCAGGCTCTAGGAGCTTGTTTCAACCCATAAAGAGCCTTATTAAGTTTATAACCCATTCAGGATGTTTATTATCCTCAAAGCCTGGTGGTTGACAACATAAACTTCTTCCTTTATTTTACCATATAAAAATGCACTTTTGACATCCATTTGAAAAACTTTAAGATTGTGGAATGCAGCATAGGCTAAAAACAATCTGATTGCCTCTAGTCTGGCTACAGGGGCAAAGGTTTCATCATAGTCAATACCTTCTTCTTGTGAAAACCCCTGTACAACCAGTCTAGCCTTGTTCTTAACAATAAGCCCATTTTCATCAGTTTTATTCCTAAACACCCATTTAGTGCCTATTGCACACTTACCTGGGGGAAGAGGAACCAGTTCCCACACTTGTTGTTTCTTGAACTGAAGTAGCTCAAGCTGCATAGCTTCAACCATCCATTGTCTCTCAAAGCAACATGGTAGTTCTTGGCTCTAGCTGACTGATGAAGAGAGCATAGAAGCAGAAGTTAGACAATTGACTTCTTGTTGAAACACCAGCATTGATATCACCAATAATCTAAGACATGGGTGATTCTTCAGTTCTTGATAAACAATGAGATCTGTGCAAGTGTTTGTAGAACCTTCAGCAGCAGCAGATGTTGATGCAGACTCTTGAAACAAGAATTAGATGGTAACTCAAAAGATGTAGAGGAACAGGATCTCATTAGCATTTGTTGTGGATGGAACTGCTGAAGCTACAGGAACATCAAATTTAGCAGACACAGGCAGTTGGTCACTAAACTTGAAGAGGTGAGTATTGATATTAGCATCATCATCATCAATACCACCAGGTGGAAGACATGCTGCAGAAGATGATTTATCCACAGGATCTGCAACAGCTGGAGGTTGATAAGGAACATATTGCAGTATGTCCAAATCAAACAACTCCACAGGGTTTTGTGGAATCTTGTCCAAAGGAGATTCATTAAACTTCACATGCAAAGTCTCTTCAACTATCTTTGTTCTGCAGTTGAAGACTCTGTATGCCTTGCAAGTAGATGAATAACCAACAAAATACCCTGCATCCACCTTAGGATCAAATTTATGGAGTTGATCCTTTGTGTTGAGAATAAAACAGGGACACCCAAATGCTTTGAAAAATGAAATTAGAGGAGCCAAGTGATGGAGAACTTCATATGGAGTCTTCATCAACCTCTGATTTACTAAGACTCTATTCTGCACATAGCAAGCTGTGTTAACAGCTTCAGCCCAAAAGGTCAATGGCAAACCAGAGTCAGCCAGCATGGACCTTGCAGCTTCATTAGGGTCCTGTTCTTTCTCTCCACTACTCCATTTTGTTCTGGAGTCCTTGGATGCTAAACTGCCTTTTGATTCCCTTTGAAAGATAGAAGTCGTCAAGTGTATGATTTCTGAATTCAGTTCCATTGTCACTTCTAATACACTTGACTGGAAGGAATACTCCTTCTCAACATACAACACAAAGTGAATAATCTTCTGAGCAACCTCATCCTTTGAATGTAGAAAGAAAGTCCATACAAATCTAGAGTAATCATCCACAATTACCAGACAGTATTTCTTCTTGCCATGCTCATCACTCTCACAGGACCAAATAGATCCATATGCAGTAATTGCAAGCAGGCAGTGGACTTAGGCTCTTCAATAGGAGGGAATGAGACTTTGTGCTGTTTTCCTTTTAAACAAGCAGTGCAGTTTCATCACAGTGGAACTCCTTTATTGGTAAGCCTCTGACTAAACTATTGTGGATAAGCTGATTCATGTTTTTGAAATTAACATGACCCAGCCTTCTGTGCCACAGTTTAGATTCTTGAGAAGAGGCTTTGGAAAATAGGCAAGGATTGCCTCTGAGATCTATTTTCTTGGAAAGATCTAAGGCATACACTCTTCCTGTCCTGTTGGCTCTCAGGAGAGTGTGATCATCCAACCCTTATCAATCAAATGCAGAACTTTGGATGACAGAATCCTATAGTTTTGACTGGTGAAAAGAGCAACATGGCCTTTATCACACATTTGACTGACACTCAAGAGATTGTACTTGAGATTTTCCACATGATTAACATCATCAAACTTGATTTCTCCGTTGGAGACAAAGCCATTTCCAATGATGTAACCCCTAGCATCATTGCCAAAAGAAACAAACCCCTTCTTTCCTTGAGAGTAGTCATGAAGAAGAGAGTTGTTCCCAGTCATGTGCATAGATCCCCCACTGTCTACATACCAGATGCTACTTTGGCATGTTGGAGAACCCTGCAATAATAAACAATCAGTTAGTTTTGGAGACCCAAACCTTTTTGGTTTTGGGCCTGGTCTCATCAACAGATGGTAAACTAACAGGTTTATTGGAAACAACAGCTTGAGAGGAAGAAGAGGAATCCTTTGGCTTGGACCTCCTTTTCTGTGGTTTCAACATAGGAGCATCTAATTGGTTAACTCTTCCCAATAGATGTTGAACCATCATCACCAGCTGTGTCTGATTTTGTGATAAAGCTTTCAGCTCATCAGACACATTGCCAGTGGAGTTTGATAAGTTCCTATGTTGCACCTTCTTCTTCTGAGCATTCTCAACTGTCACCTGTTTAACCCCTTCCTTTTGGATTTCTTTGAGGACTTAAGGTTACAGGATTTGATGTTGCTGATACAAATGTGGTCTCAAACTCAGTTTTCATTTTTAACCATTTTCTCTTTAATTTCTTCTTTATGTTTGAGTTTGGAACCTTTTTTTAACCAGCAATCATCTGTAAGATGATTGAACAAACCACATACGTCACATGGTTTCTTCTTCATCTTAGGTTGATCATCAACTAAAGAGGGTGAAGCAACTGAAGACTTGCTCTTCAGTGCTTTGGAAGCACTGTTTGCTTTCTTGACTTCCTCTTTAGTAGTCTTCAAACTCTTTCTACTGACAGTTTTCTTCTTTTCAGTACTGGCAGTAGTTGGAGTTTGAACTTCAGGTGTTAAATCCTGCTCTCTAGTCCTTTTAGGACTTTCAGAATTAACTCCTAAGTTGATCAACTCATGATCATGTGAGTGTCAGCAGTGGAACCATCAACATCAGCTGATAGGTTCTGAGAGGGCTTGATGCTGACTTCTACTTCTGATTGTGCTGTATCAGAAAGTAGATCACATGATGAGATGGATTGGTTATTACTCTCACCATCAGATTCTACCTCTGCTCTGGAGTAAAATCTGTAGGTGGAGCAGTGTGATTGTAACCAATGCCAAACTTCACATTGGAAGCAGATTGCTACTAAGAAGCATTTCAAAACCTTTGCATGATTGTACCCATCTATCACACTCTACCTGGGTAACTGCAAGGGTTTCTTTGAGATCTTTATACTTCTCTAGAAGTATCTCTTCCCTAGCCTTATCATCAGTTATTTGGTATTTCAGTTTGTAAATCTCATCATTTTTATCATTAAACACAGACTCAAATTCAGCTTTGCTTTTGGAAATTATTTGTTCTAGCTCAATGTTCTTGTTGATTAAAGCTACATTTGCTTCTCTAATAGATGCAAATGTTGCTATGCATGTTTCAGAACATAATTTGGCTTTTGCCTCAGAGGATACCTATGATACCTTTGGTTTAGAGGCATTAGAGGATGAAGTATCAGCAGACTCCAAAGCCATAAGAGCTAGATTTCCAAAAGGACTTTCACCACCATGTTGACCAGCACCTGAGAATAGTTGTTCATGACCAGACAAGTCATCTGGTAAACTGCTCCAGTCAACAACTTCTGGGGTGAAGAAGCTGTGTTGTTGAGGTTGAGTTTGTTGATGAGATTGGGAAGGTTGTGGTTCAGGCAATGCTTGTGGTTGTTGTGCAATTGGAGCTTGAACAGTATTTGGTTGAGGCATATAATAGCAGGGATAAGGATATGACATTTGACCCTGGGGAACAAAGTATGCAGGAGATTTAGGATGTGAATGATGACCAGAACCAGCAGGATGTTGCCCTCTGTTTTGTGGACTAGTACTAGGAAAAGTCACAAAGGGTGCAGAAGAGTTAGATCCAGTTGATCTACACTCCCTTTCAAAGTGTCCTAGCCTTTGGCATTTGTGACACCTCAACTTACTCTTGTCAAAACCAACTTTGGTTTTGCCAGAGAGTCCAGGAAATTTCCTGCCAATTCTCTTATAGAACTTCTGAGATCTGATATTAATTAATGCCATTTGGCTTAGAATATCCATCTCTTCAAGATCATCATCAGCTATTCCTTTCAGATCATCCATAATGAAGCATAGATTGTCACTATTACTGCCAGAATGACTCTCAATACCAACAAATGCATGATCAGAACTATTTGAAGAGAAATCAATATGCTCATCATAATTGCTTTCAGATGCAGCATATTCTGACTCATGACCAACCAAGGCAGTATTCCCTGGTACAAAGTCATCAGTGAGCTTTCCTGATGAGGACAGTTTCCTCTTTTGCTCTATCTCTCTTTCAAATGTAAGCAGTTTCCCATGAAGTTGGGTGAGAGATAGGCTATCCAGATTTGCACTGGAGCGTAGGAAAATAGTGTATGTGTCCCATCTCTCAGGCAGTGATCTGAGGAATCTGTTGTTCATCTGGCTATTGGTGTATTCCTGTTTCACCATTTTCAGCTCAGATATCAGCAGGAAAAGCGCTCAAACTGTTGAGTCAATGTCTCACCCTTTCTATGAGAGAATGTCTCATATTGTTGGGCAAGGATTTCTCTGTTGTTTGCTAAGACCTCATCTGTGCCACCGAATTGTTCCTTCAGGGCATTCCAGAGATCATGAGCAGTTTCATGATGCATAAGCCCTGAATAGATTTCATTAGGCAGTGCCATGGCCAGAATTCCATGGGCTTTAGCATCAATCTCAAATAGCAGTTTCAATGATCAATTGTTAGATCGATCAATGATTAACCCGCTCTGATACCACTTGTTAGGATCAGTGATCTACGTTTGATTGATTAGAGAGTATAGCAGCGGAATTCAAACAATGAATTAGCCGATTCACAAGAACGAAACGATATTCAATGAAGAACAAAGACGGTTATAGAGAGAGAATTCTGCAAATATATTTCAATGAAGAACAAAGACGGTGCTGAAACATGATTTGTTGGACCAAAAGAACCAATGAGCCAAGATCAAAAAACCTCTAAGTCCCACATGATATCACAACAACTGCTGAAAGCTTCATCAGCAGTTGACAAGTACTGAAAACTCCAACAGCTGAAGATCAAGTGCTGAAGACTTCAACAGCTGAAGACTAAAGTGCTGAAGTTCAACAGCTGAAGAACACAAGTATTGAAGCTGAACAGCTGAAGAACACAAGTGCTGAAGCTGAACACTGAAGAACACAAGTGCTGAAGCTGAACAGCTGAAGAACACAAGTGCTGAAGCTGAAGTTCAAAGTACTGAAGTATAACAGCTGAAGAGTCTACAAGTGCTAAAGATCAACAACTGGTGTACAAAGTCTGAAGACAAAGACTGAAGACATCAGCTGATGATATCTACTGAAGTCATCAGCTGATGAAACATCTGAAGTTCAAGTCTGAAGACCAAGTACTGAAGTTTCAGTAGTTTGTCACAACAGCTGAAGAGTACTTCTTCAGTAGTTGTGATATCAGTAGTTTTATATTTTTACTTTTAGTAGTTTTGTAAAACGACTGAAGAGCTTGTTCTTCAGTCGTTGTAGTTTCAGTAGTTTTATGTTTTTCAGTAGTTATAACAACTAATAACACTTAGCATTTTTGTAAGGAGATGTCAGCTGTTTTGACATCTTTAGTAGTTGTGTTTCAGTTGTAATAAATCTGTTAGATGTCACTATCAAGTGACATCAGCATACGTCACATCTCTTATATAAGAGGTGTCGACCTAATTGTAAGTGTGACATTCTGTTACCACGAAAGCGAATATTGAATGAAATATATTTGCAGAATTCTCTCTCTATAACTGTCTTTGTTCTTCATTGAATATCATTTCGTTCTTGTGAATCGGCTAATTCATTGTTTGAATTCCGCTGCTATACTCTCTAATCAATCAAACGTAGATCACTAATCCTAACAAAAAGGATATTGCAAAGTATGTGAGTGAATGCTTGACTTGTTCCAAAGTCAAAGCCGAACATCAAAAACCGTCAGGTCTATTGCAACAACCAGAAATTCCCGAATGGAAGTCAGAGAATATAGCGATAGATTTCATCACTAAGTTACCTAGAACAAGTAGTGGGCATGATTCGATTTGGGTCATCGTGGATCGAATGACGAAATCTGGTCATTTCTTGCCTATTCGCGAAGACTATAAAATGGAGAAGTTAGCAAGGTTATATGTGAATAAGATCGTGGCAAGGCATGGCGTGCTTGTGTCTATTATATCAGATCGAGATAGTAGATTTACATCTCGGTTTTGGCAGACTCTACAGAAGGCAATGGGTACTCGCTTAGACTTAAGTACCACCTATCATCCACAAATAGACGGT